>JAXIVJ010002082.1:0-118314 GCA_036785665.1 Chirona hameri
GGTATAGGTATAGGTATAGGTATAGGTATAGGTATAGGTATAGGTAGAGGTAGAGGTATAGGTATAGGTAGAGGTAGAGGTAGAGGTAGAGGTAGAGGTATAGGTATAGGTATAGGTATAGGTATAGGTATAGGTATTGGTATAGGTATAGGTATAGGTATAGGTATAGGTATAGGTATCGGTATCGGTATCGGTATCGGTATCGGTATCGGTATCGGTATCGGTATCGGTATAGGTATAGGTATAGGTATAGGTATAGGTATAGGTATAGGTATAGGTATAGGTATAGGTATAGGTATAGGTATAGGTATAGGTATAGGTATAGGTATAGGTATAGGTATAGGTATAGGTATAGGTATAGGTATAGGTATAGGTATAGGTATAGGTATAGGTATAGGTATAGGTATAGGTATAGGTATAGGTATAGGTATAGGTATAGGTATAGGTATAGGTATAGGTATAGGTATAGGTATAGGTATAGGTATAGGTATAGGTATAGGTATAGTATAGGTATAGGTATAGGTATAGGTATAGGTATAGGTATAGGTATAGGTATAGGTATAGGTATAGGTATAGGTATAGGTATAGGTATAGGTATAGGTATAGGTATAGGTATAGGTATAGGTATAGGTATAGGTATAGGTATAGGTATAGGTATAGGTATAGGTATAGGTATAGGTATAGGTATAGGTATAGGTATAGGTATAGGTATAGGTATAGGTATAGGTATAGGTATAGGTATAGGTATAGGTATAGGTATAGGTATAGGTATAGGTATAGGTATAGGTATAGGTATAGGTATAGGTATAGGTATAGGTATAGGTATAGGTATAGGTATAGGTATAGGTATAGGTATAGGTATAGGTATAGGTATAGGTATAGGTATAGGTATAGGTATAGGTATAGGTATAGGTATAGGTATAGGTATAGGTATAGGTATAGGTATAGGTATAGGTATAGGTATAGGTATAGGTATAGGTATAGGTATAGGTATAGGTATAGGTATAGGTATAGGTATAGGTATATGCATATGCATATGCATATGCATATGCATATGCATATGCATATGCATATGCATATGCATATGCATATGTATATGTATATGTATATGTATATGTATATGTATATGTATATGTATATGTATATGTATATGTATATGTATATGTATATGTATATATATATATATATATATATATATATATATATACATATATATATATATATATATATATATATATATATATATATATATATATATATATATATATATATATATATTAAGATTGAGTCTCCAGTGACACGGGTGTGGACATGTACGGCGTACGCTTAAAGCGTCCGTACAACAGATGCAGCGTGGAAAACTGGTTTATGTTTACTCATTTTAACGGTTGTGCTGTTGAGTCACTTGAGATGACTTTGAATGATAAAATATAGATTTCCTTTTGACTTTCTGGTATTAATTGCGCCTCCAAACTCCGACTGGACCTATGTTAGCCTGGCACTGCACAGACAAACCACGGGAATCATGAGCAGCTGCTGCGTTTACTGCCTGTAGAGTATACCGCAGCCCTCCGGACACCTGCCGGGCTGACTGCTGGCCGGACCAGGGCTGCGGAGTTGGAGTCGAGGCCGGAGTCGGAGTCGGTCGGAGTCCGCAGTTTTGGCCAGAGTCGGAGTCGGAGTCGGAGACGCTAAAATCTTACCGACTCCGACTCCGGCCCAGAGTCTTAGTCGACTTTTTGGCAATCGGTGATTACTTCGGTTGGTAGAATAGTTGTCGGCCTAGGGACATTAACTTTACACCCCTTACGAAAGAAAATAAGTGAAAATATAGAAAGAATATAAATGAAACCAATAGACTACTCATCTAGCGGTAGATTTTCGCCTGATGTTAAGATAGGGCAACTCATTTTAACGTAATCTGATGATTATTGGGGGTTTGGACGCACCGACTCTTATGGTCACACGGCGCCCATTGTAACGTCATCGTGCTCGTTTCGTCAAGAAGATTCGAAGCATACCATGGACCATGGTGACCAGGTTACCTAAGTCAAAATCAAAATTTGACCTCAGGTCAAGGTAATTTAAGGTCATGTGGTGAACCAGGTATGTCGTGCTGCGCAATATCGGACTCGTTTCGACGAAACATACACAGTGGTGCCGGTTTCACGTTCTTATCTGTATTTTATGCTATCAAGAGTTATTGGCCAAGACGCCACCTCAGATGACCTCACTCGATCTTGTAGGGGTCACTGAGCAATGCAATAATTGTACTTGGGTCATCAAGAATGAGCTATAATAGTATAATCTTAAATAATTATTATGTTCTAATGCGTACCTATCCTCTGAATATGAAAACATTTGTATATGTTCTCGACTTACAATGGGTAGGACACGAAACTGACCTGACATTAGGTAACCGATATAAAAACAAATCCAAGATAGCATGGTCATATGCATCTATGGCTTGATTACGTTCTGTGAGTTTTGAAGCCCAGCTGCTGCGAGCTGGACCGGCGGCGACTGGGTGCGCTCGCCGCTCGGTGCCCGTTTCGCGGGTTCCGCCGCCTGCAGGCGAGCGCGACTGGGCTGGACGCGCGGCCGGCACGCCGTGCCTATGCTCGGGTGGCGTAGTATTGTTCTCCATACTGTTAAGAATAAAGACAAACGGAGAAAATAGATGGAATTGCAGATATTGCTTTCTAGCAGTGTTCGTCACGGGCCCACCAACCCCCAGCCCAGCCCGGCACAGGCCCATGAACACCAAGCCCAGACCCGGACCAGGCCCGTTCAAATTTATAATAGTGAGGCCCAGGCCCGGTCCGGCCCGTTCAGATTAAGCATATAAATATGTTCCCCAAATTAGCAATCACTATCCTAGCATATTTACTTGTATACTATAAATGTGAAACAACGAACCAACTATACTAACCATAAACAAACAAAAAGCCACAGGCACAGCAACAGTGTGTTGCTGTGGAAGTGAACTGCTGGTTGAAATATTTGTATACTCTGACCTGAGCTTCAACATTATCAGCCCAGGCCCGTCCAGAGCCCGGTGATTTCCTTAAAGTTGAGGCTCAGCCCAGGCCCAGCCCAGGCTTGGTCCATGGCCCATAGGGCCAGCCCAGCCCGTGACGAGCTCTGCTTTCTATCAAGCAGGTTGGAGAACGGATATAGGCCGGAGTCGGAGTCGGAGTCGGAGTCGGAGTTGCTAAAATGGTTTGCACTGCGCACTGCGGAGTTGCACTGCGCAGCCCTAGTCCTGACTGAATGCTGTGCTGACGGCTGTTTGACGGAGCGGCTGAGTACTGAGTAGCGGCCGGCCACGCCGCCCGGTCCGCCCTGCGGCGGAGCGGCGGCACACACTCACAACAAAATCAACACCTGCGCAGGGTGTCAACACACCTAGCCCGTGTGATGCCCACACAACCTAAAATACGTCGCCTGGAAGGTGTTTTGTTTAGCACTCAGAGAGGTGTACCGGAACAACCGTGATCGCCGCTGCATGGGGTGTATAGGTTTAACGGAACACCCTTGATAACCGCTGCATGGGGTGTCGAGGTGTCGCAATACTCATGCGGGGGGTGTCGATTGACGCCTCAGCCGGGCGTATCGCGGGGTTCGTTACCACTGGGAGAGGTGTAACGGTCGCCGCTGCTTGGGGTGTCGTGACGCAGACGCATAGCGGGCGGCGGCAGCCGCCGGGCGCCGGCTCAGAGACGTGTCGCAACTCGCAAGATTCATGCCAATCTGAGCATTATGACCTGACTCTGACCACTCGCGCCAACTTTCCCAATCCGAGCAACTAATAATAGCTACATTTCCGTGCAAAACCATTGTATTAACAAAAAACGTGAATTATTATAAACAGATCAATGTATCAGCATCAACATCACAAATCATCATCATCAAACATACTCATACATAATCATAGTTACTAAGGATCAACAGTCAGCTACATATATGCATATGTTTTGAGAAGCTTTATTTCTCCGGTCGGTGCAGCTCCAACCGCGGATACGCCATACTTTGTTGTGACGGGAGGGCATGAAACATGCCCTCCCGTCACAAATGCCATCATACCTAATGTTTCTCGATCACAAATTCACAACTAACTACATTTCTAAGATCAAAAGAACGCACGAATTGCACACTCCCAACTCACAATTAGGTACGTATAACTCCGAACACGACGCACGATTGACAGCCTTTCGCAACTCAACGGTAACTGACAACGGTCGACGCACGCACTTGCACAACCCCCCGCGACCAAGATCACTGCTCTACTGAACTGCTGCCGGCTGGCCGCCGCCGGCCGGCATGCGTTTAACAAGTGTGCGCGCGCAGCTAGCGGCCGCCTGCTCATGCCGCCACACATCAGCAAGGTGTAAATGGGAGGTGTCGATGAGTACCTGAGCTGGCGGTGAGCGGACACATGACGCAGGTGCATTGAACATCAACACAGCGGACAGGTGTCCGTGAAGACCTGAACTGTGGGTATTGAACTCACGATGCGATTGTTGTCGGCACTGACACACCACGCAGGTGTCTGCCATGAGTGTGGATAGCGAAGCCTCAACAATTACACCCCATGCATGAGTACATTTCCAAATTAGCCCCCGTGGTAGGAGTTAACACCCGGGTCGTGTGTAGCGATTTTGTGAGTGCAGACGGCTGCAAGCAGAGGCGATCCGATCGGCTGCAGACCGTCGGCGGGGCCTGTCCGGCCACCGCTACCTGCGCCGTGCTGTTCAGGCGGTCATACAGAAACAAACAATCCGCCGGTAAGCTGCATTATATGATATTAATCAACGCTTAATGTTATTATAAAGATGTCTCAACACCCATATTTGATAGTGATAATAAAGCAAGGCTCTAAATTTCCCGCCGATTGAGTATTGTTACGTAAGGCGGTGGGTGGCGCGCAGCATCTCGGCTGGGATCAGCTATCCCGGATCTGGCGGACATGTCGGACCTCCCAGCAGCCGCCCCACGGGGTACCGATAATTAGCTGTGACAGCCGGCGGTGGCGTCACGTGCTCCTGTTCACCGCCCTCCCCCTCGCTACGGGCGGCAGGCGGCGTGACTTTTTTTGCTCGGCCGCCGGCGGAGTCGCTTGCCAAGAAATCCGGCTACAGGCCAGAATTGAGTCGGACGGAGCGCTTCTCAGATACAAATGTGTACCAGCTGACAGTTCGGTAAATCATGGCGGCTCCATGTGTTTTCTTGGCGTCAATATCGGTTGCGTGCGGTGGGTTAATGCAATAAGCGAACGGAAAAAGTAGGAATGGGAAGGTGCAGTGTGGCGCGTGTAGGAGCCGTCATATCAGCTTGTTGAGGAGTCCAGTCGGAAATCAATCAGTGAAACATTAGTACTGGTTTAATCAGCAATACGCCAAACGGTCGCCCTGTAATTGTTATACTTTTAGATCAGGCTAATTTGCATTGAGTCTTTCCAGGTCGATAGCACAGGATACGGCCCGGGACTGGCTGCCTCCTGTTAGATCCAACCGGTCATCACATGAAACCTTGTCTGATGCATGCTGCTTGGAATCAAGGCGTATTTATTTTCCTCGTGTTAACATGATTATACATTATAAATTTAAGCGAACAATGCATTCAATAAGCGATTATTGGTTAAAAAGGAGCTGCCAACATTTTGAATTATTACTTGTTGCAAACCAGAACTATACCAGAACTATACCAGGACTATAGCAGAACTATACCGGAACTATACAAGAACTATACCAGAACTATACCAGAACTATACCAGAACTATACCAGAACTATACCAGAACTATAGCAAAACTATAGCAGAACTGTAGCAGAACTATAGCAGAACTATGACCTCTTAAGATGATCTTAACAAGTTAGCTGTGTAAACACTAAACAGTGCGTGATCGAACACTTTCTATGGCACCCAGACTAGCCTAATTCTAGACAAGACGACATTGAAAGCTATGACACTATGAGACAGTCTAGTCTATTTTTCAGTTATCAGTTTGCTAAGTAGCCCGGGGTACCATATCTCCCCCAGGTTAGGTGCATACACCAGTCCGTCTATGTATGCACTGTGTACCAGTCCGTCTGTGTACTGTGTACCAGTCCGTCTGTGTATGTACTGTGTACCAGTCCGTCTGTGTATGTACTGTGTACCAGTCCGTCTGTGTATGTACTGTGTACCAGTCCGTCTGTGTACTGTGTACCAGTCCGTCTGTGTACTGTGTACCAGTCCGTCTGTGTACTGTGTACCAGTCCGTCTGTGTACTGTGTACCAGTCCGTCTGTGTACTGTGTACCAGTCCGTCTGTGTACTGTGTACCAGTCCGTCTGTGTATGTACTGTGTACCAGTCCGTCTGTGTATGTACTGGGTACCAGTCCGTCTGGGTATGTACTGTGTACCAGTCCGTCTGTGTACTGTGTACCAGTCCGACTGTTTATTGTGTACCAGTCCATATGTGTCCTGTGTATCAGTCCGTCTGTGTATGTACTGTGTACCAGTCCGTATGTGTATGTACTGTGTACCAGTCCGTCTGTGTATGTATTGTGTACCAGTCCGTCTGTGTATGTACTGTTTACCGGTCCGTCTGAGTCCTGTGTACCAGTCCGTCTGTGTCCTGTGTACCAGTCCGTCTGTGTACTGTGTACCAGTCCGTCTGTGTCCTGTGTACCAGTCCGTCTGTGTACTGTGTACTAGTCCATATGTGTACTGTGTACCAGTCCGTCTGTGTACTGTGTACCAGTCAGTCTGTGTATGTACTGTGTACCAGTCCGTCTGTGTACTGTGTACCAGTCCGTCTATGTATGCACTGTGTACCAGTCCGTCTGTGTACTGTGTACCAGTCCGCCTGTATACTGTGTACCAGTCCGTCTGTGTATGTACTATGTACCAGTCCGTCTGTGTCCTGTGTACCAGTCCGTCTGTGTCCTGTGTACCAGTCCGCCTGTGTACTGTGTACCAGTCCGTCTGTGTACTGTGTACCAGTCCGTCTGTGTACTGTGTACCAGTCCGACTGTTTACTGTGTACCAGTCCATCTGTGTACTGTGTACCAGTCCGTCTGTGTCCTGTGTACCAGACCGACTGTTTACTGTGTACCAGTCCGTCTGTGTATGTACTGTGTACCAGTCCGTATGTGTACTGTGTACCAGTCCGTCTGTGTAATGTGTACCAGCCCGTCTGAGTACGGTGTACCAGTCCGTCTGTGTATGTACTGTGTACCAGTCCGTATGTGTACTGTGTACCAGTCCGCCTGTATACTGTGTACCAGTCCGTCTGTGTATGTTCTGTGTACCAGTCCGTATGTGTACTGTGTACCAGTCCGTCTGTGTCCTGTGTACCAGTCCGACTGTTTACTGTGTACCAGTCCGTCTGTGTATGTACTGTGTACCAGTCCGTCTGTGTACTGTGTACCAGTCCGTCTGTGTCCTGTGTACCAGTCCGTCTGTGTACTGTGCACCAGTCCGTCTGTGTCCTGTGCACCAGTCCGACTGTGTATGTACTGTGTACCCGTCCGTCTGTGTACTGTGTACCAGTCCGTCTGTGTACTGTGTACCAGTCCGTCTGTGTATGTACTGTGTACCAGTCCGGCTGTGTACTGTGTACCAGTCCGCCTGTATACTGTGTACCAGTCCGTCTGTGTATGTACTGTGTACCAGTCCGTCTGTGTACTGTGTACCAGTCCGTCTGTGTCCTGTGTACCAGTCCGACTGTTTACTGTATACCAGCCAGTCTGTGTATGTACTGTGTACCAGTCCGTCTGTGTACTGTGTACCAGTCCGTCTGTGTATGTACTGTGTACCAGTCCGTCTGTGTACTGTGTACCAGTCCGTCTGTGTCCTATGTACCAGTCCGCCTGTATACTGTGTACCAGTCCGTCTGTGTCCTGTGTACCAGTCCGACTGTTTACTGTGTACCAGTCCGTCTGTGTATGTACTGTGTACCAGTCCGTCTGTGTCCTGTGTACCCGTCCGTCTGTGTCCTGTGTACCAGTCCGTCTGTGTACTGTGTACCAGTCCGTCTGTGTATGTACTGTGTACCAGTCCGTCTGCGTCTTGTGTACCAGTCCTTCTGTGTACTGTGTACCAGTTCGTATGTGTACTGTGTACCAGTCCGTCTGTGTATGTACTGTGTACCAGTCCGTCTGTGTACTGTGTACCAGTCCGCCTGTATACTGTGTACCAGTCCGTCTGTGTATGTACTGTGTACCAGTCCGTCTGTGTACTGTGTACCAGTCCGACTGTTTACTGTGTACCAGTCAGTTTGTGTATGTACTGTGTACCAGTCCGTCTGTGTACTGTGTACCAGTCCGTCTGTGTACTGTGTACCAGTCCGTCTGTGTACTGTGTACCAGTCCGTCTGTGTCCTGTGTACCAGTCCGTCTGTGTACTGTGTACCAGTCCGCGGTGTACAGTGTACCTGTGTAGTGTGTACTGTACCTGTGTGCTGTGTACCAGTCCGTCTGTGTACTGTGTACCAGTCCGTCTGTGTACTGTGTACCAGTCCGTCTGTGTACTGTGTACCAGTCCATCTGTGTACTGTGTACCAGTCCGACTGTTTACTGTGTACCAGTCCGTTTGTGTATGTACTGTGTACCAGTCCGACTGTTTACTGTGTACCAGTCCGTCTGTGTCCTGTGTACCAGTCCGTCTGTGCACTGTGTACCAGTCCGTCTGTGTATGTACTGTGTACCAGTCCGTCTGTGTACTGTGTACCAGTCCGTCTGTATACTGTGTACCAGTCCGTCTGTGTATGTACTGTGTACCAGTCCGTCTGTGTACTGTGTACCAGTCCGACTGTTTACTGTGTACCAGTCCGTTTGTGTATGTACTGTGCACCAGTCCGTCTGTGTATGTACTGTGTACCAGTCCGTCTGTGTCCTGTGTACCAGTCCGTCTGTGTCCTGTGTACCAGTCCGTCTGTGTACTGTGTACCATTCCGACTGTTTACTATGTACCAGTCCGACTGTGTACTGTGTACCAGTCCGTCTGTGTAATGTGTACCAGTCCGTCTGTGTACTGTGTACCAGTCCGTCTGTGTACTGTGTACCAGTCCGTCTGTGTACTGTGTACCAGTCCGTCTGTGTACTGTGTACCAGTCCGCCTGTGTACTGTGTACCAGTCCGTCTGTGTACTGTGTACCAGTCCGTCTGTGTACTGTGTACCAGTCCGTCTGTGTACTGTGTACCAGTCTGTGTATGTACTATGTACCAGTCCGTCTGTGTATGTCCTGTGTACCAGCCCGACTGTGTACTGTGTACCAGTCCGACTGTGTACTGTGTACCGGTCCGTCTGTGTACTGTGTACCAGCCCGTCTGTGTACTGTGTACCAGTCCGTATGTGTATGCACTTTGCACCAGTCCGTCTGTGTATGTACTGTGTACCAGTCCGTCTGTGTCCTGTGTACCAGTCCGTCTGTGTCCTGTGTAACAGTCCGTATGTGTACTGTGTACCAGTCCGTCTGTGTCCTGTGTACCAGTCTGTCTGTGTACTGTGTACCAGTCCGTCTGTGTACTGTGTACCAGTCCGTCTGTGTACTGTGTACCAGTCCGTCTGTGTACTGTGTACCAGTCCGTCTGTGTATGTACTGTGTACCAGTCCGTCTGTGTATGTACTGTGTACCAGTCCGTCTGTGTATGTACTGTGTACCAGTCCGTCTGTAACTGTGTACCAGTCCGTCTGTGTACTGTGTACCAGCCCGACTGTTTACTGTGTACCAGTCCGTCTGTGTCCTGTGTACCAGTCCGTCTGTGTACTGTGTACCAGTACGTCTGTGTACTGTGTACCAGTCCGTCTGTGTACTGTGTACCAGTCCGTCTGTGTACTGTGTACCAGTCTGTGTATGTACTATGTACCAGTCCGTCTGTGTATGTCCTGTGTACCAGTCCGACTGTGTACTGTGTACCAGTCCGACTGTGTACTGTGTACCGGTCCGTCTGTGTACTGTGTACCAGCCCGTCTGTGTAATGTGTACCAGTCCGTATGTGTATGTACTGTGCACCAGTCCGTCTGTGTATGTACTGTGTACCAGTCCGTCTGTGTCATGTGTACCGGTCCGTCTCTGTCCTGTGTACCAGTCCGTATGTGTACGGTGTACCGTCCGTCTGTGTCCTGTGTACCAGTCTGTCTGTGTACTGTGTACCAGTCCGTCTGTGTACTGTGTACCAGTCCGTCTGTGTACTGTGTACCAGTCCGTCTGTGTATGTACTGTGTACCAGTCCGTCTGTGTATGTATTGTGTACCAGTCCGTCTGTGTCCTGTGTACCAGTCCGTCTGTGTACTGTGTACCAGCCCGACTGTTTACTGTGTACCAGTCCGTCTGTGTCCTGTGTACCAGTCCGTCTGTGTACTGTGTACCAGTCCGTCTGTGTATGTACTGTGTACTATTCCGTCTGTGTACTGTGTACCAGTCCGTCTGTGTACTGTATACCAGTCCGTCTGTGTACTGTGTACCAGTCCGTCTGTGTACTGTGTACCAGTCCGTCTGTGTACTGTGTACCAGTCCGTCTGTGTACTGTGTACCAGTCTGTGTATGTACTGTGTACCAGTCCGTCTGTGTACTGTGTACCAGTCCGTCTGTGTACTGTGTACCAGTCTGTGTATGTACTGTGTACCAGTCCGTCTGTGTACTGTGTACCAGTCTGCCTGTGTACTGTGTACCAGTCCATATGTGTACTGTGTACTAGTCTGTGTATGTACTGTGTACCAGTCCGTCTGTGTAATGTGTACCAGTCCGTCTGTGTACTGTGTACCAGTCTGTGTATGTACTGTGTACCAATCCGTCTATGTACTGTGTACCAGTCCGTATGTGTACTGTGTACCAGTCTGTGTATGTACTGTGTACCAGCCCGTCTGTGTACTGTGTACCAGTCCGTCTGTGTACTGTGTACCAGTCTGTGTATGTACTGTGTACCAGTCCGTATGTGTACTGTGTACCAGTCCGTCTGTGTACTGTGTAACAGTCCGTCTGTGTATGTACTGTGTACCAGTCCGTCTGTGTACTGTGTACCAGTCCGTCTGTGTACTGAAGTGACACGCCAACCTCATGGCTCTGATATGATTGGACGCGGGGCCTTATACATCATGGCGTTGAACATTTTAAGCCTAAAACCTAAGATTTTAGACCTCCGTCATGATTTAGAATTATTAAATTGTGATATTGCTGTGCTCACAGAAACATGGCTTCGCCCCGAAACTTGCTCACGCTTCGTCACGTTCCCGGGGTTTTCTCTGCACCGTGCCGACCGTCCAGACGGTAGTGGTTACGGGGGAATAGCTGTACTGATAAAAAACAATTTGAAAGTAAAACCACTTAAATCAGTTGTAGGTGCCAAAAACGACGGCAAAATAGAAACGTTTTGGTTACAAGTCAGTAACTCGCACGGTCGTCGTTTTAACCTAGGTTGCGTATATAGACCTCCTCGACACACCGTAGCCGCCATATCAGCCGACCTCGATTTTCTTGAAACTCAAGTGCAACGCGTGTTTCTTTCGTCCACTGACAATATTGTAATAACTGGCGACCTTAACTGCAACCTTCTAGCGTCCGACAACGATATATGTAAATCGAGATTTAATCAGTTCCTAGACAGCCTGGCCCTGCACCAGCACGTGACTAGTCCCACATACGAGTCTGGATCTCTACTTGATGTGTTTGTGTCCAATACGGGAAACTTTTTGAGTGACGTATCTGTCTGTCCATGTACCTATAGTGATCACTGTATCATCCAAGCTAAATTGTCCATCCCCAAGCCTCGCCGTAAGCCGATTTTCGTCTCATCTAGGCGCCTACATCGCATTAATATATCGGCTTTTCACGCTGCTCTCAGAGCCACTGACTGGAGTGGAGTGTTCTCACGCGTGGAAGTGTCAGACCAGTGGTCTGCATTCATAAATTGTCTCCTCCCCATCCTCGACCATCACGCACCTCTAAAACGTATCAAAATTCGTAACCCTTCCGCTCCCCCTGTATCTGACACCACTCGCAACCTGATGGCACAGCGTCGCAGACTTCTTGTCCATAGTGGTAGGACCCCTGAGTTCATTGCGCTTAACAAACAGGTCCGTTCTGCCATTCGTCACGACACAAGGCAGGACATCGCCAGGAGAGTGCGTGAGCTGGGTCCTACCACCATATTTCGGAATGTACGTCAAATCATAGCGGGCAAGAAGTCTGCCGACCGCATCGTGCCAGAGGCCACCCCTGACGAGCTAAACCAGTACTTTGTGGGCGTTGGTCCCCGGGTTGCGAGTGAGGTCCGGGCCAGGGGTGAGCCCCCCTCTCTCCCTGTCCGTCTACCTCGTGTCGGCACATGTGCCTTCAAACTACAGCCTATCTCTCTGTCCGCTCTCCGGTCCTTCCTCAACTCAATGAAAAATTCAGGGGCCTGTGGTGCTGACAGCATCTCTATTCAGGTAATAAAGCTTTGCTTTGCTGCTATCGGCTCCGTTTTACTCCATATCATCAATACTAGCCTATCTTCCGGCGAATACCCAGCGCCCTGGAAACATTCCATTATTCATCCAATACACAAAGCCGGCAGCCAGTCCGAAGCTTCCAATTTTCGCACTATCTCCATTGTATCTGCCTTCCCAAAGCTCATTGAGCGTATTGTGCAACGTCAGCTTTACTCATACATGTCGGATAACCACCTGTTCTCCTCATCCCAGCACGGGTTCCGCTCCCTGCTCTCTACTGAGACCGCCCTTCTGACTGTTTCTGATCACATCCTCTCGGCTATTGACCACCAGGAACTCACCCTTCTCTGTCTCCTCGATTTATCCAAGTGCTTCGATGTCATCGAGCATTCTATGCTCCTCTCTAAACTGCGTACATATAACATCGATACCACCTGGTTTACATCATACCTCTGCGGTCACACTCAGTCTGTCTGTACGGCTGATGGGAGTGGGAACCTTCATTTCTCCAGGCCTCTCCCCAACTCTATCGGAGTTTTTCAAGGCTCGTCTCTTGGGCCTTTACTTTTTCAAATATTCGCTAACGATATGTGCCTGTTCGCGGGGGATGCTCATGTGGTCCAGTACGCTGATGACACTCAAATTTTGTTATCCGGCAAAAAACACCAACTCAATGATCTGGTCAGTAAATTGGAGGACACCCTGAGTGCACTTGATACCTGGTTTCACTCTCATGGTCTCAAAGTAAATACAAGCAAGACCGAATTAATAGCGTTCGGATCCCGCCAAAATTGTCGCGACCTTTACCCTGTTGCTGTTCAGTTCCGCGAAGACATAGTACAAGAGAGCCCATACGTCAAAAATTTAGGTGTTCTGTTTGATAAGCACTTCACATGGGACTCACACGTGTCTTCCCTGGTAAAAAAATGTAGTGGTATCCTCATTGGGCTATCGCACGTGCGGCACAGCATCCCACGCGAGCTGTTGCCACTTCTTGTAAATGCCTTGGTCGTTTCACACGTTCGGTACTGTTTAGCAGTATTTGGCAATGGCTCGCAGAGGAACATACAACGCCTTGACAAAATTCTAAATTTTGCCCTTCGTGTCATATCTGGCAAACGTAAATTTGATCACATCTCTGACGTGCGAGCTGAGCTTGGCTGGCCCACTGCCCAGCAGCTATACAGACAGCACTCCCTAAATCTACTACACAAAATTCGAAACACCGGGGAACCACAGGCTCTTGCTTCCCAGCTTCATGTCAATTCTGATCTCCGCTCCCGCTCTACGCGACAGAACTCTGACCTGGCCCTTCCACGCGTGAGGACAGAGGCTGGCAAGCGCCGATTTCTATATCATGTTGTGCAAAATTACAATGAGCTGCCTTTAGCGACACGTCACTCAGCCATGCCCGCATTCAAAAGAGCGATACAGAACATGCCTCAACCAGAGTAGCCTGATGTATATAACGTAATGTGCGTGTGAGAGCATTGCAGTGTATGTGATGTAATGTGTATGTGAGAGTATTGAAGTATGTGCTGTATGGGAGTATGTGCTGTAGTGAAACTGTCTTCATTTTATATTAGGATGAGTGTACCATTCGTGTTGTCCATGCTTGTATGTGGCTCCGGAATAGCCCGCTTCGGCGTGGATGGGGTCCAACGTCAAATACAATACAATACAATACAATACTGTGTACCAGTCCGTCTGTGTACTGTGTACCAGTCCGTCTGTGTATGTACTGTGTACCAGTCCGTCTGTGTACTGTGTACCAGTCCGTCTGTGTACTGTGTACCAGTCCGTATGTGTACTGTGTACCAGTCCGTCTGTGTATGTACTGTGTACCAGTCCGTCTGTGTACTGTGTACCAGTCCGTATGTGTACTGTGTACCAGTCCGTCTGTGTACTGTGTACCTGTCCGTCTGTTTACTGTGTACCGGTCCATCTGTGTACTGTGTACCAGTCCGACTGTGTACTGTGTACCAGTCCGTCTGTGTACTGTGTACCAGTCCGTCTGTGTACTGTGTACCAGTCCGTCTGTGTACTGTGTACCAGTCCGTCTGTGTACTGTGTACCAGTCCGTCTGTGTACTGTGTACCAGTCCGTCTGTGTACTGTGTACCAGTCCGTCTGTGTACTGTGTACCAGTCCGTATGTGTATGTACTGTGTACCAGTCCGTCTGTGTACTGTGTACCAGTCCGTCTGTGTACTGTGTACCAGTCCGTCTGTGTATGTACTGTGTACCAGTCCGTCTGTGTACTGTGTACCAGTCCGTCTGTGTTCTGTGTACCAGTCCGCCTGTATATTGTGTACCAGTCCGTCTGTGTATGTACTGTGTACCAGTCCGTTTGTGTACTGTGTACCAGTCCGTCTGTGTACTGTGTACCAGTCCGTCTGTGTACTGTGTACCAGTCCGTCTGTGTACTGTGTACCAGTCCGTCTGTGTATGTACTGTGTACCAGTCCGTCTGTGTATTGTGTACCAGACCGTCTGTGTACTATATACCAGTCCGTCTGTGTATGTACTGTGCACCAGTCCGTCTGTGTACTGTGTACCAGTCCGTCTGTGTACTGTGTACCAGTCCGCCTGTATACCGTGTACCAGTCCGTCTGTGTAATGTGTACCAGTCCGCCTATGTACTGTGTACCAGTCCGTCTAAGTACTGTGTACCAGTTCGTCTGTCTACTGTGTACCAGTCCGTATGTGTACTGTGTACCAGTCCGACTGTGTACTGTGTACCAGTCCGTATGTGTACTGTGTACCAGTCCGTCTGTGTACTGTGTACCAGTCCGCCTGGGTACTGTGTACCAGTCCGTCTGTGTACTGTGCACCAGTCCGTCTGTGTACTGTGTACCAGTCCGACTGTGTACTGTGTACCAGTCCGTCTGTGAATGTCCTGTGTACCAGTCCGTCTGTGTCCTGTGTACCAGTCCGTATGTGTACTGTGTACCAGTCCGTCTGTGTACGGTGTACCAGTCCGTCTGTGTACTGTGTACCAGTCCGTATGTGTACTGTGTACCAGCCCGTCTGTGTACTGTGTACCAGTCCGTCTGTGTACTGTGTACCAGTCCGTCTGTGTACTGTGTACCAGTCTGTGAATGTACTGTGTACCAGTCCGTCTGTGTACTGTGTACCAGTCCGTCTGTGTACTGTGTACCAGTCTGTGTATGTACTGTGTACCAGTCCGTCTGTGTACTGTGTACCAGTCCGTCTGTGTACTGTGTACCAGTCCGTCTGTGTACTGTGTACCAGTCTGTGTATGTATTGTGTACCAGTCCGTCTGTGTACTGTGTACCAGTCCGTCTGTGTACTGTGTACCAGTCCGTCTGTGTATGTACTGTGTACCAGTCCGTCTGTGTATGTATTGTGTACCAGTCCGTCTGTGTCCTGTGTACCAGTCCGTCTGTGTACTGTGTACCAGCCCGACTGTTTACTGTGTACCAGTCCGTCTGTGTCCTGTGTACCAGTCCGTCTGTGTACTGTGTACCAGTCCGTCTGTGTATGTACTGTGTACTAATCCGTCTGTGTACTGTGTACCAGTCCGTCTGTGTACTGTATACCAGTCCGTCTGTGTACTGTGTACCAGTCCTTCTGTGTACTGTGTACCAGTCCGTCTGTGTACTGTGTACCAGTCCGTCTGTGTACTGTGTACCAGTCTGTGTATGTACTGTGTACCAGTCCGTCTGTGTACTGTGTACCAGTCCGTCTGTGTACTGTGTACCAGCCTGTGTATGTACTGTGTACCAGTCCGTCTGTGTACTGTGTACCAGTCTGCCTGTGTACTGTGTACCAGTCCATATGTGTACTGTGTACTAGTCTGTGTATGTACTGTGTACCAGTCCGTCTGTGTAATGTGTACCAGTCCGTCTGTGTACTGTGTACCAGTCTGTGTATGTATTGTGTACCAATCCGTCTATGTACTGTGTACCAGTCCGTATGTGTACTGTGTACCAGTCTGTGTATGTACTGTGTACCAGCCCGTCTGTGTACTGTGTACCAGTCCGTCTGTGTACTGTGTACCAGTCTGTGTATGTACTGTGTACCAGTCCGTATGTGTACTGTGTACCAGTCCGTCTGTGTACTGTGTAACAGTCCGTCTGTGTATGTACTGTGTACCAGTCCGTCTGTGTACTGTGTACCAGTCCGTCTCTGTACTGTGTACCAGTCCGTCTGTGTACTGTGTACCAGTCCGTCTGTGTATGTACTGTGTACCAGTCAGTCTGTGTACTGTGTACCAGTCCGTCTGTGTACTGTGTACCAGTCCGTCTGTGTACTGTGTACCAGTCCGTCTGTGTACTGTGTACCAGTCCGTCTGTGTATGTACTGTGTACCAGTCCGTCTGTGTACTGTGTACCAGTCCGTATGTGTACTGTGTACCAGTCCGTCTGTGTACTGTGTACCTGTCCGTCTGTTTACTGTGTACCGGTCCGTCTGTGTACTGTGTACCAGTCCGACTGTTTACTGTGTACCAGTCCGTCTGTGTACTGTGTACCAGTCCGTCTGTGTACTGTGTACCAGTCCGTCTGTGTACTGTGTACCAGTCCGTCTGTGTACTGTGTACCAGTCCGTCTGTGTACTGTGTACCAGTCCGTCTGTGTACTGTGTACCAGTCCGTCTGTGTACTGTGTACCAGTCTGTGTATGTACTGTGTACCAGTCAATCTGTGTACTGTGTACCAGTCCGTCTGTGTACTGTGTACCAGTCTGTGTAGGTACTGTCTACCAGTCCGTCTGTGTATTGTGTACCAGTCCATCTGTGTACTTTGTACCAGTCTGTGTATGTACTGTTTACCAGTCCGTCTGTGTACCGTGTACCAGTCCGTCTGTTTACTGTGTACCAGTCCGTCTGTGTACTGTGCACCAGTATGTGTATGTACTGTGTACCAGTCCGTCTGTGTACTGTGTACCAGTCCGTCTGTGTACTGTGTACCAGTCCGTCTGTGTACTGTGTACCAGTCCGTCTGTGTACTGTGTACCAGTCCGTCTGTGTACTGTGTACCAGTCCGTCTGTGTATGTACTGTGCACCAGTCCGTATGTGTGCTGTGTACCAGTCCATCTGTGTACTGTGTACCAGTCCGTCTGTGTACTGTAGACCAGTCCGTCTGTGTACTGTAGACCAGTCCGTCTGTGTACTGTGTACCAGTCCGTCTGTGTATGTACTGTGTACCAGTCCGTCTGTGTATGTACTGTGTACCAGTCCGTCTGTGTAATGTGTACCAATCCGTATGTGTACTGTGTACCAGTCCGTCTGTGTACTGTGTACCAGTCCGTCTGTGTACTGTGTACCAGTACGTCTGTGTACTGTGTACCAGTCCGTCTGTATACTGTGTACCAGTCCGTCTGTGTATGTACTGTGTACCAGTCCGTCTGTGTACTGTGTACCAGTCCGTCTGTGTACTGTGTACCAGTCCGTCTGTGTACTGTGTACCAGTCCGTCTGTGTACTGTGTACCAGTCCGTATGTGTATGTACTGTGTACCAGTCCGTCTGTGTACTGTGTACCAGTCCGTCTGTGTACTGTGTACCAGTCCGTCTGTGTATGTACTGTGTACCAGTCCGTCTGTGTATGTACTGTGTACCAGTCCGTCTGTGTATGTACTGTGTACCAGTCCGTCTGTGTCCTGTGTACCAGTCCGTCTGTGTACTGTGTACCAGCCCGACTGTTTACTGTGTACCAGTCCGTCTGTGTCCTGTGTACCAGTCCGTCTGTGTACTGTGTACCAGTACGTCTGTGTACTGTGTACCAGTCCGTCTGTGTACTGTGTACCAGTCCGTCTGTGTACTGTGTACCAGTCTGTGTATGTACTATGTACCAGTCCGTCTGTGTATGTCCTGTGTACCAGTCCGACTGTGTACTGTGTACCAGTCCGACTGTGTACTGTGTACCGGTCCGTCTGTGTACTGTGTACCAGCCCGTCTGTGTAATGTGTACCAGTCCGTATGTGTATGTACTGTGCACCAGTCCGTCTGTGTTTGTACTGTGTACCAGTCCGTCTGTGTCATGTGTACCGGTCCGTCTCTGTCCTGTGTACCAGTCCGTATGTGTACGGTGTACCAGTCCGTCTGTGTCCTGTGTACCAGTCTGTCTGTGTACTGTGTACCAGTCCGTCTGTGTACTGTGTACCAGTCCGTCTGTGTACTGTGTACCAGTCCGTCTGTGTATGTACTGTGTACCAGTCCGTCTGTGTATGTATTGTGTAACAGTCCGTCTGTGTCCTGTGTACCAGTCCGTCTGTGTACTGTGTACCAGCCCGACTGTTTACTGTGTACCAGTCCGTCTGTGTCCTGTGTACCAGTCCGTCTGTGTACTGTGTACCAGTCCGTCTGTGTATGTACTGTGTACTATTCCGTCTGTGTACTGTGTACCAGTCCGTCTGTGTACTGTATACCAGTCCGTCTGTGTACTGTGTACCAGTCCGTCTGTGCACTGTGTACCAGCCCGTCTGTGTACTGTGTACCAGTCAGTCTGTGTACTGTGTACCAGTCTGTGTATGTACTGTGTACCAGTCCGTCTGTGTACTGTGTACCAGTCCGTCTGTGTACTGTGTACCAGTCTGTGTATGTACTGTGTACCAGTCCGTCTGTGTACTGTGTACCAGTCTGCCTGTGTACTGTGTACCAGTCCATATGTGTACTGTGTACTAGTCTGTGTATGTACTGTGTACCAGTCCGTCTGTGTAATGTGTACCAGTCCGTCTGTGTACTGTGTACCAGTCTGTGTATGTACTGTGTACCAATCCGTCTATGTACTGTGTACCAGTCCGTATGTGTACTGTGTACCAGTCTGTGTATGTACTGTGTACCAGCCCGTCTGTGTACTGTGTACCAGTCAGTCTGTGTACTGTGTACCAGTCTGTGTATGTACTGTGTACCAGTCCGTATGTGTACTGTGTACCAGTCCGTCTGTGTACTGTGTAACAGTCCGTCTGTGTATGTACTGTGTACCAGTCCGTCTGTGTACTGTGTACCAGTCCGTCTGTGTACTGTGTACCAGTCCGTCTGTGTACTGTGTACCAGTCCGTCTGTGTATGTACTGTGTACCAGTCCGTCTGTGTACTGTGTACCAGTCCGTCTGTGTACTGTGTACCAGTCCGTCTGTGTACTGTGTACCAGTCCGTCTGTGTATGTACTGTGTACCAGTCCATATGTGTACTGTGTACCAGTCCGTATGTGTACTGTGTACCAGTCCGTCTGTGTACTGTGTACCTGTCCGTCTGTTTACTGTGTACCGGTCCGTCTGTGTACTGTGTACCAGTCCGACTGTGTACTGTGTACCAGTCCGTCTGTGTACTGTGTACCAGTCCGTCTGTGTACTGTGTACCAGTCCGTCTGTGTACTGTGTACCAGTCCGTCTGTGTACTGTGTACCAGTCCGTCTGTGTACTGTGTACCAGTCCGTCTGTGTACTGTGTACCAGTCCGTCTGTGTACTGTGTACCAGTCCGTATGTGTATGTACTGTGTACCAGTCCGTCTGTGTACTGTGTACCAGTCCGTCTGTGTACTGTGTACCAGTCCGTCTGTGTATGTACTGTGTACCAGTCCGTCTGTGTACTGTGTACCAGTCCGTCTGTGTTCTGTGTACCAGTCCGCCTGTATATTGTGTACCAGTCCGTCTGTGTATGTACTGTGTACCAGTCCGTTTGTGTACTGTGTACCAGTCCGTCTGTGTACTGTGTACCAGTCCGTCTGTGTACTGTGTACCAGTCCGTCTGTGTACTGTGTACCAGTCCGTCTGTGTATGTACTGTGTACCAGTCCGTCTGTGTATTGTGTACCAGTCCGTCTGTGTACTATATACCAGTCCGTCTGTGTATGTACTGTGCACCAATCCGTCTGTGTACTGTGTACCAGTCCGTCTGTGTACTGTGTACCAGTCCGTATGTGTACTGTGTACCAGTCCGCCTGTATACCGTGTACCAGTCCGTCTGTGTAATGTGTACCAGTCCGCCTGTGTACTGTGTACCAGTCCGTCTAAGTACTGTGTACCAGTTCGTCTGTCTACTGTGTACCAGTCCGTATGTGTACTGTGTACCAGTCCGGCTGTGTACTGTGTACCAGTCCGTATGTGTACTGTGTACCAGTCCGTCTGTGTACTGTGTACCAGTCCGCCTGGGTACTGTGTACCAGTCCGTCTGTGTACTGTGCACCAGTCCGTCTGTGTACTGTGTACCAGTCCGACTGTGTACTGTGTACCAGTCCGTCTGTGAATGTCCTGTGTACCAGTCCGTCTGTGTCCTGTGTACCAGTCCGTCTGTGTACTGTGTACCAGTCCGTCTGTGTACGGTGTACCAGTCCGTCTGTGTACTGTGTACCAGTCCGTATGTGTACTGTGTACCAGCCCGTCTGTGTACTGTGTACCAGTCCGTCTGTGTACTGTGTACCAGTCCGTCTGTGTACTGTGTACCAGTCTGTGAATGTACTGTGTACCAGTCCGTCTGTGTACTGTGTACCAGTCCGTCTGTGTACTGTGTACCAGTCTGTGTATGTACTGTGTACCAGTCCGTCTGTGTACTGTGTACCAGTCCGTCTGTGTACTGTGTACCAGTCCGTCTGTGTACTGTGTACCAGTCTGTGTATGTATTGTTTACCAGTCCGTCTGTGTACTGTGTACCAGTCCGTCTGTGTACTGTGTACCAGTCCGTCTGTGTATGTACTGTGTACCAGTCCGTCTGTGTATGTATTGTGTACCAGTCCGTCTGTGTCCTGTGTACCAGTCCGTCTGTGTACTGTGTACCAGCCCGACTGTTTACTGTGTACCAGTCCGTCTGTGTCCTGTGTACCAGTCCGTCTGTGTACTGTGTACCAGTCCGTCTGTGTATGTACTGTGTACTAATCCGTCTGTGTACTGTGTACCAGTCCGTCTGTGTACTGTATACCAGTCCGTCTGTGTACTGTGTACCAGTCCGTCTGTGTACTGTGTACCAGTCCGTATGTGTACTGTGTACCAGTCCGTCTGTGTACTGTGTACCAGTCTGTGTATGTACTGTGTACCAGTCCGTCTGTGTACTGTGTACCAGTCCGTCTGTGTACTGTGTACCAGCCTGTGTATGTACTGTGTACCAGTCCGTCTGTGTACTGTGTACCAGTCTGCCTGTGTACTGTGTACCAGTCCATATGTGTACTGTGTACTAGTCTGTGTATGTACTGTGTACCAGTCCGTCTGTGTAATGTGTACCAGTCCGTCTGTGTACTGTGTACCAGTCTGTGTATGTACTGTGTACCAATCCGTCTATGTACTGTGTACCAGTCCGTATGTGTACTGTGTACCAGTCTGTGTATGTACTGTGTACCAGCCCGTCTGTGTACTGTGTACCAGTCCGTCTGTGTACTGTGTACCAGTCTGTGTATGTACTGTGTACCAGTCCGTATGTATACTGTGTACCAGTCCGTCTGTGTACTGTGTAACAGTCCGTCTGTGTATGTACTGTGTACCAGTCCGTCTGTGTACTGTGTACCAGTCCGTCTGTGTACTGTGTACCAGTCCGTCTGTGTACTGTGTACCAGTCCGTCTGTGTATGTACTGTGTACCAGTCAGTCTGTGTACTGTGTACCAGTCCGTCTGTGTACTGTGTACCAGTCCGTCTGTGTACTGTGTACCAGTCCGTCTGTGTACTGTGTACCAGTCCGTCTGTGTATGTACTGTGTACCAGTCCGTCTGTGTACTGTGTACCAGTCCGTATGTGTACTGTGTACCAGTCCGTCTGTGTACTGTGTACCTGTCCGTCTGTTTACTGTGTACCGGTCCGTCTGTGTACTGTGTACCAGTCCGACTGTGTACTGTGTACCAGTCCGTCTGTGTACTGTGTACCAGTCCGTCTGTGTACTGTGTACCAGTCCGTCTGTGTACTGTGTACCAGTCCGTCTGTGTACTGTGTACCAGTCCGTCTGTGTACTGTGTACCAGTCCGTCTGTGTACTGTGTACCAGTCCGTCTGTGTACTGTGTACCAGTCTGTGTATGTACTGTGTACCAGTCAATCTGTGTACTGTGTACCAGTCCGTCTGTGTACTGTGTACCAGTCTGTGTAGGTACTGTCTACCAGTCCGTCTGTGTATTGTGTACCAGTCCATCTGTGTACTTTGTACCAGTCTGTGTATGTACTGTTTACCAGTCCGTCTGTGTACCGTGTACCAGTCCGTCTGTTTACTGTGTACCAGTCCGTCTGTGTACTGTGCACCAGTATGTGTATGTACTGTGTACCAGTCCGTCTGTGTACTGTGTACCAGTCCGTCTGTGTACTGTGTACCAGTCCGTCTGTGTACTGTGTACCAGTCCGTCTGTGTACTGTGTACCAGTCCGTCTGTGTACTGTGTACCAGTCCGTCTGTGTATGTACTGTGCACCAGTCCGTATGTGTGCTGTGTACCAGTCCATCTGTGTACTGTGTACCAGTCCGTCTGTGTACTGTAGACCAGTCCGTCTGTGTACTGTAGACCAGTCCGTCTGTGTACTGTGTACCAGTCCGTCTGTGTATGTACTGTGTACCAGTCCGTCTGTGTATGTACTGTGTACCAGTCCGTCTGTGTAATGTGTACCAATCCGTATGTGTACTGTGTACCAGTCCGTCTGTGTACTGTGTACCAGTCCGTCTGTGTACTGTGTACCAGTACGTCTGTGTACTGTGTACCAGTCCGTCTGTATACTGTGTACCAGTCCGTCTGTGTATGTACTGTGTACCAGTCCGTCTGTGTACTGTGTACCAGTCCGTCTGTGTACTGTGTACCAGTCCGTCTGTGTACTGTGTACCAGTCCGTCTGTGTACTGTGTACCAGTCCGTATGTGTATGTACTGTGTACCAGTCCGTCTGTGTACTGTGTACCAGTCCGTCTGTGTACTGTGTACCAGTCCGTCTGTGTATGTACTGTGTACCAGTCCGTCTGTGTATGTACTGTGTACCAGTCCGTCTGTGTATGTACTGTGTACCAGTCCGTCTGTGTCCTGTGTACCAGTCCGTCTGTGTACTGTGTACCAGCCCGACTGTTTACTGTGTACCAGTCCGTCTGTGTCCTGTGTACCAGTCCGTCTGTGTACTGTGTACCAGTACGTCTGTGTACTGTGTACCAGTCCGTCTGTGTACTGTGTACCAGTCCGTCTGTGTACTGTGTACCAGTCTGTGTATGTACTATGTACCAGTCCGTCTGTGTATGTCCTGTGTACCAGTCCGACTGTGTACTGTGTACCAGTCCGACTGTGTACTGTGTACCGGTCCGTCTGTGTACTGTGTACCAGCCCGTCTGTGTAATGTGTACCAGTCCGTATGTGTATGTACTGTGCACCAGTCCGTCTGTGTTTGTACTGTGTACCAGTCCGTCTGTGTCATGTGTACCGGTCCGTCTCTGTCCTGTGTACCAGTCCGTATGTGTACGGTGTACCAGTCCGTCTGTGTCCTGTGTACCAGTCTGTCTGTGTACTGTGTACCAGTCCGTCTGTGTACTGTGTACCAGTCCGTCTGTGTACTGTGTACCAGTCCGTCTGTGTATGTACTGTGTA
This sequence comes from Chirona hameri, assembly GCA_036785665.1. Classification (NCBI taxonomy): domain Eukaryota; kingdom Metazoa; phylum Arthropoda; class Thecostraca; order Balanomorpha; family Balanidae; genus Chirona; species Chirona hameri. The sequence goes on from JAXIVJ010002082.1 coordinate 23,905, forward strand.
CCAGTCCGTCTGTGTATGTATTGTGTAACAGTCCGTCTGTGTCCTGTGTACCAGTCCGTCTGTGTACTGTGTACCAGCCCGACTGTTTACTGTGTACCAGTCCGTCTGTGTCCTGTGTACCAGTCCGTCTGTGTACTGTGTACCAGTCCGTCTGTGTATGTACTGTGTACTATTCCGTCTGTGTACTGTGTACCAGTCCGTCTGTGTACTGTATACCAGTCCGTCTGTGTACTGTGTACCAGTCCGTCTGTGCACTGTGTACCAGCCCGTCTGTGTACTGTGTACCAGTCAGTCTGTGTACTGTGTACCAGTCTGTGTATGTACTGTGTACCAGTCCGTCTGTGTACTGTGTACCAGTCCGTCTGTGTACTGTGTACCAGTCTGTGTATGTACTGTGTACCAGTCCGTCTGTGTACTGTGTACCAGTCTGCCTGTGTACTGTGTACCAGTCCATATGTGTACTGTGTACTAGTCTGTGTATGTACTGTGTACCAGTCCGTCTGTGTAATGTGTACCAGTCCGTCTGTGTACTGTGTACCAGTCTGTGTATGTACTGTGTACCAATCCGTCTATGTACTGTGTACCAGTCCGTATGTGTACTGTGTACCAGTCTGTGTATGTACTGTGTACCAGCCCGTCTGTGTACTGTGTACCAGTCCGTCTGTGTACTGTGTACCAGTCTGTGTATGTACTGTGTACCAGTCCGTATGTGTACTGTGTACCAGTCCGTCTGTGTACTGTGTAACAGTCCGTCTGTGTATGTACTGTGTACCAGTCCGTCTGTGTACTGTGTACCAGTCCGTCTGTGTACTGTGTACCAGTCCGTCTGTGTACTGTGTACCAGTCCGTCTGTGTATGTACTGTGTACCAGTCCGTCTGTGTACTGTGTACCAGTCCGTCTGTGTACTGTGTACCAGTCCGTCTGTGTACTGTGTACCAGTCCGTCTGTGTATGTACTGTGTACCAGTCCGTATGTGTACTGTGTACCAGTCCGTATGTGTACTGTGTACCAGTCCGTCTGTGTACTGTGTACCTGTCCGTCTGTTTACTGTGTACCGGTCCGTCTGTGTACTGTGTACCAGTCCGACTGTGTACTGTGTACCAGTCCGTCTGTGTACTGTGTACCAGTCCGTCTGTGTACTGTGTACCAGTCCGTCTGTGTACTGTGTACCAGTCCGTCTGTGTACTGTGTACCAGTCCGTCTGTGTACTGTGTACCAGTCCGTCTGTATACTGTGTACCAGTCCGTCTGTGTACTGTGTACCAGTCCGTATGTGTATGTACTGTGTACCAGTCCGTCTGTGTACTGTGTACCAGTCCGTCTGTGTACTGTGTACCAGTCCGTCTGTGTATGTACTGTGTACCAGTCCGTCTGTGTACTGTGTACCAGTCCGTCTGTGTTCTGTGTACCAGTCCGCCTGTATATTGTGTACCAGTCCGTCTGTGTATGTACTGTGTACCAGTCCGTTTGTGTACTGTGTACCAGTCCGTCTGTGTACTGTGTACCAGTCCGTCTGTGTACTGTGTACCAGTCCGTCTGTGTACTGTGTACCAGTCCGTCTGTGTATGTACTGTGTACCAGTCCGTCTGTGTATTGTGTACCAGTCCGTCTGTGTACTATATACCAGTCCGTCTGTGTATGTACTGTGCACCAATCCGTCTGTGTACTGTGTACCAGTCCGTCTGTGTACTGTGTACCAGTCCGTATGTGTACTGTGTACCAGTCCGCCTGTATACCGTGTACCAGTCCGTCTGTGTAATGTGTACCAGTCCGCCTGTGTACTGTGTACCAGTCCGTCTAAGTACTGTGTACCAGTTCGTCTGTCTACTGTGTACCAGTCCGTATGTGTACTGTGTACCAGTCCGGCTGTGTACTGTGTACCAGTCCGTATGTGTACTGTGTACCAGTCCGTCTGTGTACTTGTACCAGTCCGCCTGGGTACTGTGTACCAGTCCGTCTGTGTACTGTGCACCAGTCCGTCTGTGTACTGTGTACCAGTCCGACTGTGTACTGTGTACCAGTCCGTCTGTGAATGTCCTGTGTACCAGTCCGTCTGTGTCCTGTGTACCAGTCCGTCTGTGTACTGTGTACCAGTCCGTCTGTGTACGGTGTACCAGTCCGTCTGTGTACTGTGTACCAGTCCGTATGTGTACTGTGTACCAGCCCGTCTGTGTACTGTGTACCAGTCCGTCTGTGTACTGTGTACCAGTCCGTCTGTGTACTGTGTACCAGTCTGTGAATGTACTGTGTACCAGTCCGTCTGTGTACTGTGTACCAGTCCGTCTGTGTACTGTGTACCAGTCTGTGTATGTACTGTGTACCAGTCCGTCTGTGTACTGTGTACCAGTCCGTCTGTGTACTGTGTACCAGTCCGTCTGTGTACTGTGTACCAGTCTGTGTATGTATTGTTTACCAGTCCGTCTGTGTACTGTGTACCAGTCCGTCTGTGTACTGTGTACCAGTCCGTCTGTGTATGTACTGTGTACCAGTCCGTCTGTGTATGTATTGTGTACCAGTCCGTCTGTGTCCTGTGTACCAGTCCGTCTGTTTACTGTGTACCAGTCCGTCTGTGTCCTGTGTACCAGTCCGTCTGTGTACTGTGTACCAGTCCGTCTGTGTATGTACTGTGTACTAATCCGTCTGTGTACTGTGTACCAGTCCGTCTGTGTACTGTATACCAGTCCGTCTGTGTACTGTGTACCAGTCCGTCTGTGTACTGTGTACCAGTCCGTATGTGTACTGTGTACCAGTCCGTCTGTGTACTGTGTACCAGTCTGTGTATGTACTGTGTACCAGTCCGTCTGTGTACTGTGTACCAGTCCGTCTGTGTACTGTGTACCAGCCTGTGTATGTACTGTGTACCAGTCCGTCTGTGTACTGTGTACCAGTCTGCCTGTGTACTGTGTACCAGTCCATATGTGTACTGTGTACTAGTCTGTGTATGTACTGTGTACCAGTCCGTCTGTGTAATGTGTACCAGTCCGTCTGTGTACTGTGTACCAGTCTGTGTATGTACTGTGTACCAATCCGTCTATGTACTGTGTACCAGTCCGTATGTGTACTGTGTACCAGTCTGTGTATGTACTGTGTACCAGCCCGTCTGTGTACTGTGTACCAGTCCGTCTGTGTACTGTGTACCAGTCTGTGTATGTACTGTGTACCAGTCCGTATGTATACTGTGTACCAGTCCGTCTGTGTACTGTGTAACAGTCCGTCTGTGTATGTACTGTGTACCAGTCCGTCTGTGTACTGTGTACCAGTCCGTCTGTGTACTGTGTACCAGTCCGTCTGTGTACTGTGTACCAGTCCGTCTGTGTATGTACTGTGTACCAGTCAGTCTGTGTACTGTGTACCAGTCCGTCTGTGTACTGTGTACCAGTCCGTCTGTGTACTGTGTACCAGTCCGTCTGTGTATGTACTGTGTACCAGTCCGTCTGTGTACTGTGTACCAGTCCGTATGTGTACTGTGTACCAGTCCGTCTGTGTACTGTGTACCTGTCCGTCTGTTTACTGTGTACCGGTCCGTCTGTGTACTGTGTACCAGTCCGACTGTGTACTGTGTACCAGTCCGTCTGTGTACTGTGTACCAGTCCGTCTGTGTACTGTGTACCAGTCCGTCTGTGTACTGTGTACCAGTCCGTCTGTGTACTGTGTACCAGTCCGTCTGTGTACTGTGTACCAGTCCGTCTGTGTACTGTGTACCAGTCCGTCTGTGTACTGTGTACCAGTCTGTGTATGTACTGTGTACCAGTCAATCTGTGTACTGTGTACCAGTCCGTCTGTGTACTGTGTACCAGTCTGTGTAGGTACTGTCTACCAGTCTGTGTAGGTACTGTCTACCAGTCCGTCTGTGTATTGTGTACCAGTCCATCTGTGTACTTTGTACCAGTCTGTGTATGTACTGTTTACCAGTCCGTCTGTGTACCGTGTACCAGTCCGTCTGTTTACTGTGTACCAGTCCGTCTGTGTACTGTGCACCAGTATGTGTATGTACTGTGTACCAGTCCGTCTGTGTACTGTGTACCAGTCCGTCTGTGTACTGTGTACCAGTCCGTCTGTGTACTGTGTACCAGTCCGTCTGTGTACTGTGTACCAGTCCGTCTGTGTATGTACTGTGCACCAGTCCGTATGTGTGCTGTGTACCAGTCCATCTGTGTACTGTGTACCAGTCCGTCTGTGTACTGTAGACCAGTCCGTCTGTGTACTGTAGACCAGTCCGTCTGTGTACTGTGTACCAGTCCGTCTGTGTATGTACTGTGTACCAGTCCGTCTGTGTATGTACTGTGTACCAGTCCGTCTGTGTAATGTGTACCAATCCGTATGTGTACTGTGTACCAGTCCGTCTGTGTACTGTGTACCAGTCCGTCTGTGTACTGTGTACCAGTACGTCTGTGTACTGTGTACCAGTCCGTCTGTATACTGTGTACAAGTCCGTCTGTGTATGTACTGTGTACCAGTCCGTCTGTGTACTGTGTACCAGTCCGTCTGTGTACTGTGTACCAGTCCGTCTGTGTACTGTGTACCAGTCCGTCTGTGTACTGTGTACCAATCCGTATGTGTATGTACTGTGTACCAGTCCGCCTGTGTACTGTGTACCAGTCCGTCTGTGTACTGTGTACCAGTCCGTCTGTGTATGTACTGTGTACCAGTCCGTCTGTGTACTGTGTACCAGTCCGTCTGTGTTCTGTGTACCAGTCCGCCTGTATATTGTGTACCAGTCCGTCTGTGTATGTACTGTGTACCAGTCCGTTTGTGTACTGTGTACCAGTCCGTCTGTGTACTGTGTACCAGTCCGTCTGTGTACTGTGTACCAGTCCGTCTGTGTACTGTGTACCAGTCCGTCTGTGTATGTACTGTGTACCAGTCCGTCTGTGTATTGTGTACCAGTCCGTATGTGTACTATATACCAGTCCGTCTGTGTATGTACTGTGCACCAGTCCGTCTGTGTACTGTGTACCAGTCCGTCTGTGTACTGTGTACCAGTCCGTATGTGTACTGTGTACCAGTCCGCCTGTATACCGTGTACCAGTCCGTCTGTGTAATGTGTACCAGTCCGCCTGTGTACTGTGTACCAGTCCGTCTAAGTACTGTGTACCAGTTCGTCTGTCTACTGTGTACCAGTCCGTATGTGTACTGTGTACCAGTCCGACTGTGTACTGTGTACCAGTCCGTATGTGTACTGTGTACCAGTCCGTCTGTGTACTGTGTACCAGTCCGCCTGGGTACTGTGTACCAGTCCGTCTGTGTACTGTGCACCAGTCCGTCTGTGTACTGTGTACCAGTCCGACTGTGTACTGTGTACCAGTCCGTCTGTGAATGTCCTGTGTACCAGTCCGTCTGTGTCCTGTGTACCAGTCCGTCTGTGTACTGTGTACCAGTCCGTCTGTGTACGGTGTACCAGTCCGTCTGTGTACTGTGTACCAGTCCGTATGTGTACTGTGTACCAGCCCGTCTGTGTACTGTGTACCAGTCCGTCTGTGTACTGTGTACCAGTCCGTCTGTGTACTGTGTACCAGTCTGTGAATGTACTGTGTACCAGTCCGTCTGTGTACTGTGTACCAGTCCGTCTGTGTACTGTGTACCAGTCTGTGTATGTACTGTGTACCAGTCCGTCTGTGTACTGTGTACCAGTCCGTCTGTGTACTGTGTACCAGTCCGTCTGTGTACTGTGTACCAGTCTGTGTATGTATTGTGTACCAGTCCGTCTGTGTACTGTGTACCAGTCCGTCTGTATACTGTGTACCAGTCTGTGTATGCACTGTGTACCAGTCCGTCTGTGTACTGTGTACCAGTCCGTCTGTGTACGGTGTACCAGTATGTGTATGTACTGTGTACCAGTCCGTCTGTGTAATGTGTACCAGTCCGTATGTGTACTGTGTACCAGTCCGTCTGTGTACTGTGTAACAGTCCGTCTGTGTATGTACTGTGTACCAGTCCGTCTGTGTACTGTGTACCAGTCCGTCTGTGTACTGTGTACCAGTCCGTCTGTGTACTGTGTACCAGTCCGTCTGTGTATGTACTGTGTACCAGTCAGTCTGTGCACTGTGTACCAGTCCGTCTTTGTACTGTGTACCAGTCCGTCTGTGTACTGTGTACCAGTCCGTCTGTGTATGTACTGTGTACCAGTCCGTCTGTGTACTGTGTACCAGTCCGTATGTGTACTGTGTACCAGTCCGTCTGTGTACTGTGTACCTGTCCGTCTGTTTACTGTGTACCGGTCCGTCTGTGTACTGTGTACCAGTCCGACTGTGTACTGTGTACCAGTCCGTCTGTGTACTGTGTACCAGTCCGTCTGTGTACTGTGTACCAGTCCGTCTGTGTACTGTGTACCAGTCCGTCTGTGTACTGTGTACCAGTCCGTCTGTGTACTGTGTACCAGTCCGTCTGTGTACTGTGTACCAGTCCGTCTGTGTACTGTGTACCAGTCTGTGTATGTACTGTGTACCAGTCAATCTGTGTACTGTGTACCAGTCCGTCTGTGTACTGTGTACCAGTCTGTGTAGGTACTGTCTACCAGTCCGTCTGTGTATTGTGTACCAGTCCATCTGTGTACTTTGTACCAGTCTGTGTATGTACTGTTTACCAGTCCGTCTGTGTACCGTGTACCAGTCCGTCTGTTTACTGTGTACCAGTCCGTCTGTGTACTGTGCACCAGTATGTGTATGTACTGTGTACCAGTCCGTCTGTGTACTGTGTACCAGTCCGTCTGTGTACTGTGTACCAGTCCGTCTGTGTACTGTGTACCAGTCCGTCTGTGTATGTACTGTGCACCAGTCCGTATGTGTGCTGTGTACCAGTCCATCTGTGTACTGTGTACCAGTCCGTCTGTGTACTGTAGACCAGTCCGTCTGTGTACTGTAGACCAGTCCGTCTGTGTACTGTGTACCAGTCCGTCTGTGTATGTACTGTGTACCAGTCTGTCTGTGTATGTACTGTGTACCAGTCCGTCTGTGTAATGTGTACCAATCCGTATGTGTACTGTGTACCAGTCCGTCTGTGTACTGTGTACCAGTCCGTCTGTGTACTGTGTACCAGTACGTCTGTGTACTGTGTACCAGTCCGTCTGTACACTGTGTACCAGTCCGTCTGTGTATGTACTGTGTACCAGTCCGTCTGTGTACTGTGTACCAGTCCGTCTGTGTACTGTGTACCAGTCCGTCTGTGTACTGTGTACCAGTCCGTCTGTGTACTGTGTACCAGTCCGTATGTGTATGTACTGTGTACCAGTCCGTCTGTGTACTGTGTACCAGTCCGTCTGTGTACTGTGTACCAGTCCGTCTGTGTATGTACTGTGTACCAGTCCGTGTGTGTACTGTGTACCAGTCCGTCTGTGTTCTGTGTACCAGTCCGCCTGTATATTGTGTACCAGTCCGTCTGTGTATGTACTGTGTACCAGTCCGTTTGTGTACTGTGTACCAGTCCGTCTGTGTACTGTGTACCAGTCCGTCTGTGTACTGTGTACCAGTCCGTCTGTGTACTGTGTACCAGTCCGTCTGTGTATGTACTGTGTACCAGTCCGTCTGTGTATTGTGTACCAGTCCGTCTGTGTACTATATACCAGTCCGTCTGTGTATGTACTGTGCACCAGTCCGTCTGTGTACTGTGTACCAGTCCGTCTGTGTACTGTGTACCAGTCCGTATGTGTACTGTGTACCAGTCCGCCTGTATACCGTGTACCAGTCCGTCTGTGTAATGTGTACCAGTCCGCCTGTGTACTGTGTACCAGTCCGTCTAAGTACTGTGTACCAGTTCGTCTGTCTACTGTGTACCAGTCCGTATGTGTACTGTGTACCAGTCCGACTGTGTACTGTTTACCAGTCCGTATGTGTACTGTGTACCAGTCCGTCTGTGTACTGTGTACCAGTCCGCCTGGGTACTGTGTACCAGTCCGTCTGTGTACTGTGCACCAGTCCGTCTGTGTACTGTGTACCAGTCCGACTGTGTACTGTGTACCAGTCCGTCTGTGAATGTCCTGTGTACCAGTCCGTCTGTGTCCTGTGTACCAGTCCGTCTGTGTACTGTGTACCAGTCCGTCTGTGTACGGTGTACCAGTCCGTCTGTGTACTGTGTACCAGTCTGTATGTGTACTGTGTACCAGCCCGTCTGTGTACTGTGTACCAGTCCGTCTGTGTACTGTCTACCAGTCCGTCTGTGTACTGTGTACCAGTCCGTCTGTGTACTGTGTACCAGTCCGTCTGTGTACTGTGTACCAGTCCGTCTGTGTACTGTGTACCAGTCCGTCTGTGTACTGTGTACCAGTCCGTCTGTGTACTGTGTACCAGTCTGTGTATGTACTGTGTACCAGTCAATCTGTGTACTGTGTACCAGTCCGTCTGTGTACTGTGTACCAGTCTGTGTAGGTACTGTCTACCAGTCCGTCTGTGTATTGTGTACCAGTCCATCTGTGTACTTTGTACCAGTCTGTGTATGTACTGTTTACCAGTCCGTCTGTGTACCGTGTACCAGTCCGTCTGTTTACTGTGTACCAGTCCGTCTGTGTACTGTGCACCAGTATGTGTATGTACTGTGTACCAGTCCGTCTGTGTACTGTGTACCAGTCCGTCTGTGTACTGTGTACCAGTCCGTCTGTGTATGTACTGTGCACCAGTCCGTATGTGTGCTGTGTACCAGTCCATCTGTGTACTGTGTACCAGTCCGTCTGTGTACTGTAGACCAGTCCGTCTGTGTACTGTAGACCAGTCCGTCTGTGTACTGTGTACCAGTCCGTCTGTGTATGTACTGTGTACGAGTCCGTCTGTGTATGTACTGTGTACCAGTCCCTCTGTGTAATGTGTACCAATCCGTATGTGTACTGTGTACCAGTCCGTCTGTGTACTGTGTACCAGTCCGTCTGTGTACTGTGTACCAGTACGTCTGTGTACTGTGTACCAGTCCGTCTGTACACTGTGTACCAGTCCGTCTGTGTATGTACTGTGTACCAGTCCGTCTGTGTACTGTGTACCAGTCCGTCTGTGTACTGTGTACCAGTCCGTCTGTGTACTGTGTACCAGTCCGTCTGTGTACTGTGTACCAGTCCGTATGTGTATGTACTGTGTACCAGTCCGTCTGTGTACTGTGTACCAGTCCGTCTGTGTACTGTGTACAAGTCCGTCTGTGTATGTACTGTGTACCACTCCGTATGTGTACTGTGTACCAGTCCGTCTGTGTTCTGTGTACCAGTCCGCCTGTATATTGTGTACCAGTCCGTCTGTGTATGTACTGTGTACCAGTCCGTTTGTGTACTGTGTACCAGTCCGTCTGTGTACTTTGTACCAGTCCGTCTGTGTACTGTGTACCAGTCCGTCTGTGTACTGTGTACCAGTCCGTCTGTGTATGTACTGTGTACCAGTCCGTCTGTGTATTGTGTACCAGTCCGTCTGTGTACTATATACCAGTCCGTCTGTGTATGTACTGTGCACCAGTCCGTCTGTGTACTGTGTACCAGTCCGTCTGTGTACTGTGTACCAGTCCGTATGTGTACTGTGTACCAGTCCGCCTGTATACCGTGTACCAGTCCGTCTGTGTAATGTGTACCAGTCCGCCTGTGTACTGTGTACCAGTCCGTCTAAGTACTGTGTACCAGTTCGTCTGTCTACTGTGTACCAGTCCGTATGTGTACTGTGTACCAGTCCGACTGTGTACTGTGTACCAGTCCGTATGTGTACTGTGTACCAGTCCGTCTGTGTACTGTGTACCAGTCCGCCTGGGTACTGTGTACCAGTCCGTCTGTGTACTGTGCACCAGTCCGTCTGTGTACTGTGTACCAGTCCGACTGTGTACTGTGTACCAGTCCGTCTGTGAATGTCCTGTGTACCAGTCCGTCTGTATCCTGTGTACCAGTCCGTCTGTGTACTGTGTACCAGTCCGTCTGTGTACGGTGTACCAGTCCGTCTGTGTACTGTGTACCAGTCCGTATGTGTACTTTGTACCAGCCCGTCTGTGTACTGTGTACCAGTCCGTCTGTGTACTGTGTACCAGTCCGTCTGTGTACTGTGTACCAGTCTGTGAATGTACTGTGTACCAGTCCGTCTGTGTACTGTGTACCAGTCCGTCTGTGTACTGTGTACCAGTCTGTGTATGTACTGTGTACCAGTCCGTCTGTGTACTGTGTACCAGTCCGTCTGTGTACTGTGTACCAGTCCGTCTGTGTACTGTGTACCAGTCTGTGTATGTATTGTGTACCAGTCCGTCTGTGTACTGTGTACCAGTCCGTCTGTATACTGTGTACCAGTCTGTGTATGCACTGTGTACCAGTCCGTCTGTGTACTGTGTACCAGTCCGTCTGTGTACGGTGTACCAGTATGTGTATGTACTGTGTACCAGTCCGTCTGTGTACTGTGTACCAGTCCGTATGTGTACTGTGTACCAGTCCGTATGTGTAGTGTGTACCAGTCCGTCTGTGTATGTACTGTGTACCAGTCCGTCTGTGTACTGTGTACCAGTCCGAATGTGTACTGTGTACCAGTCCGTCTGTGTACTGTGTACCAGTCCGTCTGTGTACTGTGTACCAGTCCGTCTGTATACTGTGTAACAGGCCATCTGTAAACTGTGCACCAGTCCGTCTGTGTACTGTGTACCAGGCCGACTGTGTAATGTGTACCAGTCAATCTGTGTATGTCCTGTGTAACAGTCCGTCTGTGTCCTGTGTGCCAGTCCGTCTGTGTACTGTGTACCAGTCCGTCTGTGTACTGTGTACCAGTCCGTCTGTGTACTGTGTACCATCCGTCTGTGTACTGCGTGCCAGTCCGTCTGTGTACTGTGTACCAGTCTGTGTATGTACTGTGTACCAGTCCGTCTGTGTACTGTGTACCAGTCCGTCTGTGTACTGTGTACCAGTCTGTGTATGTACTGTGTACCAGTCCGTCTGTGTACTGTGTACCAGTCTGCCTGTGTACTGTGTACCAGTCCGTATGTGTACTGTGTACCAGTCTGTGTATGTACTGTGTACCAGTCCGTCTGTGTACTGTGTACCAGTCTGTGAATGTACTGTGTACCAGTCCGTCTGTGTACTGTGTACCAGTCCGTCTGTGTACTGTGTACCAGTCTGTGTATGTACTGTGTACCAGTCCGTCTGTGTACTGTGTACCAGTCCGTCTGTGTACTGTGTACCAGTCCGTCTGTGTACTGTGTACCAGTCTGTGTATGTATTGTGTACCAGTCCGTCTGTGTACTGTGTACCAGTCCGTCTGTATACTGTGTACCAGTCTGTGTATGCACTGTGTACCAGTCCGTCTGTGTACTGTGTACCAGTCCGTCTGTGTACGGTGTACCAGTATGTGTATGTACTGTGTACCAGTCCGTCTGTGTACTGTGTACCAGTCCGTATGTGTTCTGTGTACCAGTCCGTATGTGTAGTGTGTACCAGTCCGTCTGTGTATGTACTGTGTACCAGTCCGTCTGTGTACTGTGTACCAGTCCGAATGTGTACTGTGTACCAGTCCGTCTGTGTACTGTGTACCAGTCCGTCTGTGTACTGTGTACCAGTCCGTCTGTATACTGTGTAACAGGCCATCTGTACTCTGTGCACCAGTCTGTCTGTGTACTGTGTACCAGGCCGACTGTGTACTGTGTACCAGTCCGTCTGTGTATGTCCTGTGTAACAGTCCGTCTGTGTCCTGTGTGCCAGTCCGTCTGTGTACTGTGTACCAGTCCGTCTGTGTACTGTGTACCAGTCCGTCTGTGTACTGTGTACCATCCGTCTGTGTACTGCGTACCAGTCCGTCTGTGTACTGTGTACCAGTCTGTGTATGTACTGTGTACCAGTCCGTATGTGTACTGTGTACCAGTCCGTCTGTGTGCTGTGTACCAGTCTGTGTATGTACTGTGTACCAGTCCGTCTGTGTACTGTGTACCAGTCTGCCTGTGTACTGTGTACCAGTCCGTATGTGTACTGTGTACCAGTCCGTCTGTGTAATGTGTACCAGTCCGTCTGTGTACTGTGTACCAGTCCGTCTGTGTACTGTGTACCAGTCCGCCTGTATGCTGTGTACCAGTCCGTATGTGTATGTACTGTGTACCAGTCCGTCTGTGTACTGTGTACCAGTCCGTCTGTGTACTGTGTACCAGTCCGTCTGTGTATGTACTGTGTACCAGTCCGTCTGTGTCCTGTGTACCAGTCCGTCTGTGTACTGTGTACCAGTCCGTCTGTATATGTACTGTGTACCAATCCGTCTGTGTACTGTGTACCAGTCCGTCTGTGTACTGTATACCAGTCCGTCTGTGTACTGTGTACCAGTCCGTCTGTGTACTGTGTACCAGTCCGTCTGTGTACTGTGTACCAGTCTGTGTATGTACTGTGTACCAGTCCGTCTGTGTACTGTGTACCAGTCCGTCTGTGTACTGTGTACCAGTCTGTGTATGTACTGTGTACCAGTCCATATGTGTACTGTGTACCAGTCTGTGTATGTACTGTGTACCAGTCCGTCTGTGTAATGTGTACCAGTCCGTCTGTGTACTGTGTACCAGTCTGTGTATGTACTGTGTACCAATCCGTCTATGTACTGTGTACCAGTCCGTATGTGTACTGTGTACCAGTCTGTGTATGTACTGTGTACCAGCCCGTCTGTGTACTGTGTACCAGTCCGTCTGTGTACTGTGTACCAGTCTGTGTATGTACTGTGTACCAGTCCGTATGTGTACTGTGTACCAGTCCGTCTGTGTACTGTGTAACAGTCCGTCTGTGTATGTACTTTGTACCAGTCCGTCTGTGTATTGTGTACCAGTCCGTCTGTGTACTGTGTACCAGTCCGTCTGTGTACTGTGTACCAGTCCGTCTGTGTACTGTGTACCAGTCCGTCTGTGTATGTACTGTGTACCAGTCCGTCTGTTTACTGTGTACCAGTCCGTCTGTGTACTGTGTACCAGTCCGCCTGTGTACTGTGTACCAGTCCGTCTGTGTATGTACTGTGTACCAGTCCGTCTGTGTACTGTGTACCAGTCCGTATGTGTACTGTGTACCAGTCCGTCTGTGTACTGTGTACCTGTCCGTCTGTTTACTGTGTACCGGTCCGTCTGTGTACTGTGTACCAGTCCGACTGTGTACTGTGTACCAGTCCGTCTGTGTACTGTGTACCAGTCCGTCTGTGTACTGTGTACCAGTCTGTCTGTGTACTGTGTACCAGTCCGTCTGTGTACTGTGTACCAGTCCTTCTGTGTACTGTGTACCAGTCCGTCTGTGTACTGTGTTCCAGTCCGTCTGTGTACTGTGTACCAGTCTGTGTATGTACTGTGTACCAGTCAATCTGTGTACTGTGTACCAGTCCGTCTGTGTACTGTGGACCAGTCTGTGTAGGTACTGTCTACCAGTCCGTCTGTGTACTGTGTACCAGTCCATCTGTGTACTTTGTACCAGTCTGTGTATGTACTGTTTACCAGTCCGTCTGTGTACCGTGTACCAGTCCGTCTGTTTAATGTGCACCAGTCCGTATGTGTACTGTGCACCAGTATGTGTATGTACTGTGTACCAGTCCGTCTGTGTACTGTGTACCAGTCCGTCTGTGTACTGTGTACCAGTCCGTCTGTGTACTGTGTACCAGTCCGTCTGTGTATGTACTGTGCACCAGTCCGTATGTGTGCTGTGTACCAGTCCGTCTGTGTACTGTGTACCAGTCCGTCTGTGTACTGTAGACCAGTCCGTCTGTGTACTGTAGACCAGTCCGTCTGTGTACTGTGTACCAGTCCGTCTGTGTATGTACTGTGTACCAGTCCGTCTGTGTATGTACTGTGTACCAGTCCGTCTGTGTAATGTGTACCAATCCGTATGTGTACTGTGTACCAGTTCGTCTGTGTACTGTGTACCAGTCCGTCTGTGTACTGTGTACCAGTCCGTCTGTGTACTGTGTACCAGTCCGTCTGTGTACTGTGTACCAGTCTGTGTATGTACTGTGTACCAGTCCGTCTGTGTACTGTGTACCAGTCCGTCTGTATACTGTGTACCAGTCCGTCTGTGTATGTACTGTGTACCAGTCCGTCTGTGTACTGTGTACCAGTCCGTCTGTGTACTGTGTACCAGTCCGTCTGTGTACTGTGTACCAGTCCGGCTGTGTACTGTGTACCAGTCCGTATGTGTATGTACTGTGTACCAGTCCGTCTGTGTACTGTGTACCAGTCCGTCTGTGTACTGTGTACCAGTCCGTCTGTGTATGTAGTGTGTACCAGTCCGTCTGTGTACTGTGTACCAGTCCGTCTGTGTTCTGTGTACCAGTCCGCCTGTATACTGTGTACCAGTCCGTCTGTGTATGTACTGTGTACCAGTCCGTCTGTGTACTGTGTACCAGTCCGTCTGTGTACTGTGTACCAGTCCGTCTGTGTACTGTGTACCAGTCCGTCTGTGTACTGTGTACCAGTCCGTCTGTGTATGTACTGTGTACCAGTCCGTCTGTGTATTGTGTACCAGTCCGTCTGTGTACTATATACAAGTCCGTCTGTGTATGTACTGTGCACCAGTCCGTCTGTGTACTGTGTACCAGTCCGTCTGTGTACTGTGTACCAGTCCGTCTGTGTACTGTGTACCAGTCCGTAAGTGTACTGTGTACCAGTCCTTCTGTATACTGTGTACCAGTCCGTCTGTGTCATGTGTACCAGTCCGCCTGTGTACTGTGTACCAGTCCGTCTGTGTACTGTGTACCAGTTGGTCTGTGTACTGTGTACCAGTCCGTATGTGTACTGTGTACCAGTCCGTCTGTGTACTGTGTACCAGTCCGTCTGTGTACTGTGTAGCAGTCTGGGAATGTACTGTGTACCAGTCCGTCTGTGTACTGTGTACCAGTCCGTCTGTGTACTGTGTACCAGTCTGTGTATGTACTGTGTACCAGTCCGTCTGTGTACTGTATACCAGTCCGTCTGTGTACTGTGTACCAGTCCGTCTGTGTACTGTGTACCAGTCTGTGTATGTATTGTGTACCAGTCCGTCTGTGTACTGTGTACCAGTCCGTCTGTATACTGTGTACCAGTCTGTGTATGCACTGTGTACCAGTCCGTCTGTGTACTGTGTACCAGTCCGTCTGTGTACGGTGTACCAGTATGTGTATGTACTGTGTACCAGTTCGTCTGTGTACTGTGTACCAGTCCGTATGTGTACTGTGTACCAGTCCGTATGTGTAGTGTGTACCAGTCCGTCTGTGTATGTACTGTGTACCAGTCCGTCTGTGTACTGTGTACCAGTCCGAATGTGTACTGTGTACCAGTCCGTCTGTGTACTGTGTACCAGTCCGTCTGTGTACTGTGTACCAGTCCGTCTGTATACTGTGTACCAGGCCGTCTGTACTCTGTGCACCAGTCCGTCTGTGTACTGTGTACCAGGCCGACTGTGTACTGTGTACCAGTCCGTCTGTGTATGTCCTGTGTACCAGTCCGTCTGTGTCCTGTGTGCCAGTCCGTCTGTGTACTGTGTACCAGTCCGTCTGTGTACTGTGTACCAGTCCGTCTGTGTACTGTGTACCATCCGTCTGTGTACTGCGTTTCAGTCCGTCTGTGTACTGTGTACCAGTCTGTGTATGTACTGTGTACCAGTCCGTCTGTGTACTGTGTACCAGTCCGTCTGTGTACTGTGTACCAGTCTGTGTATGTACTGTGTACCAGTCCGTCTGTGTACTGTGTACCAGTCTGCCTGTGTTCTGTGTACCAGTCCGTATGTGTACTGTGTACCAGTCTGTGTATGTACTGTGTACCAGTCCGTCTGTGTAATGTGTACCAGTCCGTCTGTGTACTGTGTACCAGTCCGTCTGTGTACTGTGTACCAGTCCGCCTGTATGCTGTGTACCAGTCCGTCTGTGTATGTACTGTGTACCAGTCCGTCTGTGTACTGTGTACCAGTCCGTCTGTGTACTGTGTACCAGTCCGTCTGTGTATGTACTGTGTACCAGTCCGTCTGTGTATTGTGTACCAGTCCGTATGTGTACTGTGTACCAGTCCGTCTGTGTATGTATTGTGCACCATTCCGTCTGTGTACTGTGTACCAGTCCGTCTGTGTACTGTGTACCAGTCCGTCTGTGTACGGTGTACCAGTCTGTTTGTGTACTGTGTACCAGTCCGTCTGTGTACTGTGTACCAGTCCGCCTGTATACTGTGTACCAGTCCGTCTGTGTACTGTGTACCAGTCCGCCTGTGTACTGTGTACCAGTCCGTCTGTGTACTGTGTACCAGTTCGTCTGTGTACTGTGTACCAGTCCGTCTGTGTACTGTGTACCATTCCGACTGTGTACTGTGTACAAGTCCGTCTGTGTACTGTGTACCAGTCCGTCTGTGTACTGTGTACCAGTCCGTATGTGTACTGTGTACCAGTCCGTCTGTGTACTATGCACCAGTCCGTATGTGTACTGTGTACCAGTCCGTCTGTGTACTGTGTACCAGTCCGTCTGTGTCCTGTGTACCAGTCCGTCTGTGTCCTGTGTACCAGTCCGTCTGTGTACTGTGTACCAGTCCGTCTGTGTACTGTGTACCAGTCCGTATGTGTACTGTGTACCAGTTCGTCTGTGTACTGTGTACCAGTCCGTCTGTGTACTGTGTACCAGTCCGTCTGTGTACTGTGTACCAGTCCGTCTGTGTACTGTGTACCAGTCTGTGTATGTACTGTGTACCAGTCCGTCTGTGTACTGTGCACCAGTCCGTCTGTGTACTGTGTACTAGTCCGTCTGTGTACTGTATACCAGTCCGTATGTGTACTGTGTACCAGTTCGTCTGTGTACTGTGTACCAGTCCGTCTGTGTACTGTGTACCAGTCCGTCTGTGTACTGTGTACCAGTCCGCCTGTGTACTGTGTACCAGTCTGTGTATGTACTGTGTACCAGTCCGTCTGTGTACTGTGTACCAGTCCGTATGTGTACTGTGTACCAGTCTGTGTATGTACTGTGTACCAGTCCGTCTGTGTACTGTGTACCAGTCCGTCTGTGTACTGTGTACCAGTCTGTGTATGTACTGTGTACCAGTCCGTCTGTGTACTGTGTACCAGTCCGTCTGTGTACGGTGTACCAGTCTGTGTATGTACTGTGTACCAGTCTGTCTGTGTACTGTGTACCAGTCCGTCTGTGTACTGTGTACCAGTCTGTGTATGTACTGTGTACCAGTCCGTATGTGTACTGTGTACCAGTCCGTCTGTGTACTGTGTACCAGTCCGTCTGTATATGTACTGTGTACCAGTCCGTCTGTGTACTGTGTACCAGTCCGAATGTGTACTGTGTACCAGTCCGTCTGTGTACTGTGTACCAGTCCGTCTGTGTACTGTGTACCAGTCCGTCTGTATACTGTGTACCAGGCCGTATGTGTACTGTGCACCAGTCCGTCTGTGTAGTGTGTACCAGTCCGACGGTGTACTGTGTACCAGTCTGTCTGTGTATGTCCTGTGTACCAGTCCGTCTGTGTACTGTGTACCAGTCCGTCTGTGTACTGTGTACCGGTCCGTCTGTGTACTGTGTACCAGTTCGTCTGTGTACTGTGTACCAGTCCGTCTGTGTACTGTGTACCAGTCTGTGTATATACTGTGTACAAGTCCGTCTGTGTACTGTGTACCAGTCCGTCTGTGTACTGTGTACCAGTCCGTATGTGTATGTACTGTGTACCAGTCCGTATGTGTACGGTGTACCAGTCTGTGTATGTACTGTGTACCAGTCCGTATGTGTACTGTGTACCAGTCCGTCTGTGTATGTACTGTGTACCAGTCCGTCTGTGTACTGTGTACCAGTCCGTCTGTGTACTGTGTACCAGTCCGTCTGTGTACTGTGTACCAGTCCGTCTGTGTACTGTGTACCAGTCAGTCTGTGTACTGTGTACCAGTCCGTCTGTGTACTGTGTACCAGTCCGTCTGTGTACTGTGTACCAGTCCGTCTGTGTATGTACTGTGTACCAGTCCGTCTGTGTACTGTGTACCAGTCCGTATGTGTACTGTGTACCAGTCCGTCTGTGTACTGTGTACCTGTCCGTCTATTTACTGTGTACCGGTCCGTCTGTGTACTGTGTACCAGTCCGACTGTGTACTGTGTACCAGTCCGTCTGTGTACTGTGTACCAGTCCGTCTGTGTACTGTGTACCAGTCCGTATGTGTACTGTGTACCAGTCCGTCTGTGTACTGTGTACCAGTCCGTCTGTGTACTGTGTACCAGTCCGTCTGTGTACTGTGTACCAGTCCGTTTGTGTACTGTGTACCAGTCTGTGTATGTACTGTGTACCAGTCAATCTGTGTACTGTGTACCAGTCCGTCTGTGTACTGTGTACCAGTCTGTATAGGTACTGTCTACCAGTCCGTCTGTGTACTGTGTACCAGTCCATCTGTGTACTTTGTACCAGTCTGTGTATGTACTGTTTACCGGTCCGTCTGTGTACCGTGTACCAGTCCGTCTGTTTACTGTGTACCAGTCCGTCTGTGTACTGTGCACCAGTATGTGTATGTACTGTGTACCAGTCCGTCTGTGTACTGTGTACCAGTCCGTCTGTGTACTGTGTACCAGTCCGTCTGTGTACTGTGTACCAGTCCGTCTGTGTATGTACTGTGCACCAGTCCGTATGTGTGCTGTGTACCAGTCCGTCTGTGTACTGTGTACCAGTCCATCTGTGTACTGTAGACCAGTCCGTCTGTGTACTGTAGACCAGTCCGTCTGTGTACTGTGTACCAGTCCGTCTGTGTATGTACTGTGTACCAGTCCGTCTGTGTATGTACTTTGTACCAGTCCGTCTTTGTAATGTGTACCAATCCGTATGTGTACTGTGTACCAGTCCGTCTGTGTACTGTGTACCAGTCCGTCTGTGTACTGTGTACCAGTCCGTCTGTGTACTGTGTACCAGTCCGTCTGTATACTGTGTACCAGTCCGTCTGTGTATGTACTGTGTACCAGTCCGTCTGTGTACTGTGTACCAGTCCGTCTGTGTACTGTGTACCAGTCCGTATGTGTACTGTGTACCAGTCCGTCTGTGTACTGTGTACCAGTCCGTATGTGTATGTACTGTGTACCAGTCCGTCTGTGTACTGTGTACCAGTCCGTCTGTGTATGTACTGTGTACCAGTCCGTCTGTGTACTGTGTACCAGTCCGTCTGTGTTCTGTGTACCAGTCCGCCTGTATACTGTGTACCAGTCCGTCTGTGTATGTACTGTGTACCAGTCTGTCTGTGTACTGTGTACCAGTCCGTCTGTGTACTGTGTACCAGTCCGTCTGTGTACTGTGTACCAGTCCGTCTGTGTATGTACTGTGTACCAGTCCGTCTGTGTATTGTGTACCAGTCCGTCTGTGTACTATATACCAGTCCGTCTGTGTATGTACTGTGCACCAGTCCGTCTGTGTACTGTGTACCAGTCCGTCTGTGTACTGTGTACCAGTCCGTCTGTGTACTGTGTACCAGTCCGTATGTGTACTGTGTACCAGTCCGCCTGTATACTGTGTACCAGTCCGTCTGTGTAATGTGTACCAGTCCGCCTGTGTACTGTGAACCAGTCCGTATGTGTACTGTGTACCAGTTCGTCTGTGTACTGTGTACCAGTCCGTATGTGTACTGTGTACCAGTCCGACTGTGTACTGTGTACCAGTCCGTATGTGTACTGTGTACCAGTCCGTCTGTGTACTGTGTACCAGCCCGTCTGTGTACTGTGTACCAGTCCGTCTGTGTACTGTGTACCAGTCCGTCTGTGTACTGTGTACCAGTCTGTGTATGTACTGTGTACCAGTCCGTCTGTGTACTGTGTACCAGTCCATCTGTGTACTGTGTACCAGTCTGTGTATGTACTGTGTACCAGTCCGTCTGTGTACTGTGTACCAGTCCGTATGTGTACTGTGTACCAGTCCGTCTGTGTACTGTGTACCAGTCTGTGTATGTATTGTGTACCAGTCCGTATGTGTACTGTGTACCAGTCCGTCTGTATACTGTGTATCAGTCTGTGTATGCACTGTGTACCAGTCCGTCTGTGTACTGTGTACCAGTCCGTCTGTGTACGGTGTACCAGTATGTGTATGTACTGTGTACCAGTCCGTCTGTGTACTGTGTACCAGTCCGTATGTGTACTGTGTACCAGTCCGTATGTGTAGTGTGTACCAGTCCGTCTGTGTATGTACTGTGTACCAGTCCCTCTGTTTACTGTGTACCAGTCCGAATGTGTACTGTGTACCAGTCCGTCTGTGTACTGTGTACCAGTCCGTCTGTGTACTGTGTACCAGTCCGTCTGTATACTGTGTACCAGGCCGTCTGTACTCTGTGCACTAGTCCGTCTGTGTACTGTGTACCAGTCCGACTGTGTACTGTGTACCAGTCCGACTGTGTACTGTGTACCAGTCCGTCTGTGTATGTACTGTGTACCAGTCCGTCTGTGTCCTGTGTGCCAGTCCGTCTGTGTACTGTGTACCAGTCCGTCTGTGTACTGTGTACCAGTCCGTCTGTGTACTGTGTACCATCCGTCTGTGTACTGCGTACCAGTCCGTCTGTGTACTGTGTACCAGTCTGTGTATGTACTGTGTACCAGTCCGTCTGTGTACTGTGTACCAGTCCGTCTGTGTACTGTGTACCAGTCTGTGTATGTACTGTGTACCAGTCCGTCTGTGTACTGTGTACCAGTCTGCCTGTGTACTGTGTACCAGTCCGTATGTGTACTGTGTACCAGTCTGTGTATGTACTGTGTACCAGTCCGTCTGTGTAATGTGTACCAGTCCGTTTGTGTACTGTGTACCAGTCCGTATGTGTACTGTGTACCAGTCCGCCTGTATACTGTGTACCAGTCCGTCTGTGTACTGTGTACCAGTCCGCCTGTGTACTGTGTACCAGTCCGTCTGTGTACTGTGTACCAGTTCGTCTGTGTACTGTGTACCAGTCCGTCTGTGTACTGTGTACCATTCCGACTGTGTACTGTGTACCAGTCCGTCTGTGTACTGTGTACCAGTCCGTATGTGTACTGTGTACCAGTCTGTGTATGTACTGTGTACCAGTCCGTCTGTGTACTGTGTACCAGTCCGTATGTGTACTGTGTACCAGTCCGTCTGTGTACTGTGTACCAGTCTGTGTATGTATTGTGTACCAGTCCGTCTGTGTACTGTGTACCAGTCCGTCTGTATACTGTGTATCAGTCTGTGTATGCACTGTGTACCAGTCCGTCTGTGTACTGTGTACCAGTCCGTCTGTGTACGGTGTACCAGTATGTGTATGTACTGTGTACCAGTCCGTCTGTGTACTGTGTACCAGTCCGTATGTGTACTGTGTACCAGTCCGTATGTGTAGTGTGTACCAGTCCGTCTGTGTATGTACTGTGTACCAGTCCCTCTGTTTACTGTGTACCAGTCCGAATGTGTACTGTGTACCAGTCCGTCTGTGTACTGTGTACCAGTCCGTCTGTGTACTGTGTACCAGTCCGTCTGTATACTGTGTACCAGGCCGTCTGTACTCTGTGCACTAGTCCGTCTGTGTACTGTGTACCAGTCCGACTGTGTACTGTGTACCAGTCCGTCTGTGTATGTCCTGTGTACCAGTCCGTCTGTGTCCTGTGTGCCAGTCCGTCTGTGTACTGTGTACCAGTCCGTCTGTGTACTGTGTACCAGTCCGTCTGTGTACTGTGTACCATCCGTCTGTGTACTGCGTACCAGTCCGTCTGTGTACTGTGTACCAGTCTGTGTATGTACTGTGTACCAGTCCGTCTGTGAACTGTGTACCAGTCCGTCTGTGTACTGTGTACCAGTCTGTGTATGTACTGTGTACCAGTCCGTCTGTGTACTGTGTACCAGTCTGCCTGTGTACTGTGTACCAGTCCGTATGTGTACTGTGTACCAGTCTGTGTATGTACTGTGTACCAGTCCGTCTGTGTAATGTGTACCAGTCTGTTTGTGTACTGTGTACCAGTCCGTCTGTGTACTGTGTACCAGTCCGCCTGTATACTGTGTACCAGTCCGTCTGTGTACTGTGTACCAGTCCGCCTGTGTACTGTGTACCAGTCCGTCTGTGTACTGTGTACCAGTTCGTCTGTGTACTGTTTACCAGTCCGTCTGTGTACTGTGTACCATTCCGATTGTGTACTGTGTACAAGTCCGTCTGTGTACTGTGTACCTGTCCGTCTGTGTACTGTGTACCAGTCCGTATGTGTACTGTGTACCAGTCCGTCTGTGTACTGTGCACCAGTCCGTCTGTGTACTGTGTACCAGTCCGACTGTGTACTATGTACCAGTCCGTCTGTGTATGTCCTGTGTACCAGTCCGTCTGTGTCCTGTGTACCAGTCCGTCTGTGTACTGTGTACCAGTCCGTCTGTGTACTGTTTACCAGTCCGTATGTGTACTGTGTACCAGTTCGTCTGTGTACTGTGTACCAGTCCGTCTGTGTACTGTGTACCAGTCCGTCTGTGTACTGTGTACCAGTCCGTCTGTGTACTGTGTACCAGTCTGTGTATGTACTGTGTACCAGTCCGTCTGTGTACTGTGTACCAGTCCGTCTGTGTACTGTGTACCAGTCCGTCTGTGTACTGTGTACCAGTCCGTATGTGTACTGTGTACCAGTTCGTCTGTGTACTGTGTACCAGTCCGTCTGTGTACTGTGTACCAGTCCGTCTGTGTACTGTGTACCAGTCCGTCTGTGTACTGTGTACCAGTCTGTGTATGTACTGTGTACCAGTCCGTTTGTGTATTGTGTACCAGTCCGTCTGTGTACTGTGCACCAGTCCGTCTGTGTACTGTGTACCAGTCAGACTGTGTACTGTGTACCAGTCTGTCTGTGTATGTCCTGTGTACCAGTCCGTCTGTGTACTGTGTACCAGTCCGTCTGTGTACTGTGTACCAGTTCGTCTGTGTACTGTGTACCAGTCCGTCTGTGTAATGTGTACCAGTCTGTGTATGTACTGTGTACCAGTCCGTCTGTGTACTGTGTACCAGTCCGTCTGTGTACTGTGTACCAGTCCGTATGTGTATGTCCTGTGTACCAGTCCGTCTGTGTACTGTGTACCAGTCCGTCTGTGTACTGTGTACCATTCCGTCTGTGTAATGTGTACCAGTCCGTCTGTGTATGTACTGTGTACCAGTCCGTCTGTGTACTGTGTACCAGTCCGTCTGTGTACTGTGTACCAGTCCGTCTGTGTATGTACTGTGTACCAGTCCGTCTGTGTACTGTGTACAAGTCCGTCTGTGTACTGTGTACCAGTCCGTCTGTGTACTGTGTACCAGTCCGTCTGTTTACTGTGTACCAGTCCGTCTGTGTACTGTGTACCAGTCCGACTGTGTACTGTGTACCAGTCCGTCTGTGTACTGTGTACCAGTCCGTCTGTGTATGTACTGTGTACCAGTCCGTCTGTGTACTGTGTACCAGTCCGTCTGTGTACTGTGTACCAGTCCGTCTGTGTACTGTGTACCAGTCCGTCTGTGTACTGTGTACCAGTCCGTCTGTGTACTGTGTACCAGTCCGTCTGTGTACTGTGTACCAGTCCGTATGTGTACTGTGTACCAGGCCGTCTGTGTACTGTGTACCAGTCCATCTGTGTACTGTGTACCAGTCCGTCTGTGTACTGTGTACCAGTCCGTATGTGTACTGTGTACCATTTTGTCTGTGTACTGTGTACCGGTCCGTCTGTGTACTGTGTACCAGTCTGTGTATGTACTGTGTACCAGTCCGTCTGTGTACTGTGTACCAGTCCGTCTGTGTACTTTGTACCAGTCCGTCTGTGTACTGTGTACCAGTCCGTCTGTGTATGTACTGTGTACCAGTCCGTCTGTGTATTGCGTACCAGTCTGTCTGTGTACTGTGTACCAGTCCGTCTGTGTATGTATTGTGCACCAGTCCGTCTGTGTACTGTGTACCAGTCCGTCTGTGTACTGTGTACCAGTCCGTCTGTGTACTGTGTACCAGTCCGTCTGTGTACTGTGTACCAGTCCGTCTGTGTACTGTGTACCAGTCCGCCTGTATACTGTGTACCAGTCCGTCTGTGTACTGTGTACCAGTCCGCCTGTGTACTGTGTACCAGTCCGTCTGTGTACTGTGTACCAGTTCGTCTGTGTACTGTGTACCAGTCCGTCTGTGTACTGTGTACCATTCCGACTGTGTACTGTGTACAAGTCCGTCTGTGTACTGTGTACCAGTCCGTCTGTGTACTGTGTACCAGTCCGTCTGTGTACTGTGTACCAATCCGTCTGTGTACTGTGCACCAGTCCGTCTGTGTACTGTGTACCAGTCCGACTGTGTACTGTGTACCAGTCCGTCTGTGTATGTCCTGTGTACCAGTCCGTCTGTGTCCTGTGTACCAGTCCGTCTGTGTACTGTGTACCAGTCCGTCTGTGTACTGTGTACCAGTCCGTCTGTGTACTGTTTACCAGTTCGTCTGTGTACTGTGTACCAGTCCGTCTGTGTACTGTGTACCAGTCCGTCTGTTTACTGTGTACCAGTCCGTCTGTGTACTGTGTACCAGTCTGTGTATGTACTGTGTACCAGTCCGTATGTGTAATGTGTACCAGTCCGTCTGTGTACTGTGTACCAGTCTGTGTATGTACTGTGTACCAGTCCGTCTGTGTACTGTGTACCAGTCCGTCTGTGTACTGTGTACCAGTCCGTCTGTGTACTGTGTACCAGTCTGTGTATGTACTGTGTACCAGTCCGTCTGTGTACTGTGTACCAGTCCGTCTGTGTACTGTGTACCCTTCTGTGTATGTACTGTGTACCAGTCCGTCTGTGTACTGTGTACCAGTCCGTCTGTGTACGGTGTACCAGTCTATGTATGTACTGTGTACCAGTCCGTCTGTGTACTGTGTACCAGTCCGTCTGTGTACTGTGTACCAGTCTGTGTATGTACTGTGTACCAGTCCGTCTGTGTACTGTGTACCAATCCGTCTGTGTACTGTGTACCAGTCCGTCTGTGTATGTACTGTGTACCAGTCCGTCTGTGTACTGTGTACCAGTCCGAATGTGTACTGTGTACCAGTCCGTCTGTGTACTGTGTACCAGTCCGTCTGTGTACTGTGTACCAGTCCGTATGTATACTGTGTACCAGGCCGTCTGTGTACTGTGCACCAGTCCGTCTGTGTACTGTGTACCAGTCCGACTGTGTAATGTGTACCAGTCTGTCTGTGTATGTCCTGTGTACCAGTCCGTCTGTGTACTGTGTACCAGTCCGTCTGTGTACTGTGTACCAGTCCGTCTGTGTACTGTGTACCAGTTCGTCTGTGTACTGTGTACCAGTCCGTCTGTGTAATGTGTACCAGTCTGTGTATGTACTGTGTACCAGTCCGTCTGTGTACTGTGTACCAGTCCGTCTGTGTACTGTGTACCAGTCCGTATGTGTATGTACTGTGTACCAGTCCGTCTGTGTACTGTGTACCAGTCTCTCTGTGTACTGTGTACCAGTCCGTCTGTGTACTGTGTACTAGTCCGTCTGTGTACTGTGTACCAGTCCGTCTGTGTACTGTGTACCAGTCCGCCTGTATACTGTGTACCAGTCCGTCTGTGTACTGTGTACCAGTCCGCCTGTGTACTGTGTACCAGTCCGTCTGTGTACTGTGTACCAGTTCGTCTGTGTACTGTGTACCATTCCGTCTGTGTAATGTGTACCAGTCCGTCTGTGTATGTACTGTGTACCAGTCCGTCTGTGTACTGTGTACCAGTCTGTCTGTGTACTGTGTACCAGTCCGTCTGTGTATGTACTGTGTACCAGTCCGTCTGTGTACTGTGTACAAGTCCGTCTGTGTACTGTGTACCAGTCCGTCTGTGTACTGTGTACCAGTCCGTCTGTTTACTGTGTACCAGTCCGTCTGTGTACTGTGTACCAGTCCGACTGTGTACTGTGTACCAGTCCGTCTGTGTACTGTGTACCAGTCCGTCTGTGTATGTACTGTGTACCAGTCCGTCTGTGTACTGTGTACCAGTCCGTCTGTGTACTGTGTACCAGTCCGTCTGTGTACTGTGTACCAGTCCGTCTGTGTACTGTGTACCAGTCCGTCTGTGTACTGTGTACCAGTCCGTCTGTGTACTGTGTACCAGTCCGTCTGTGTACTGTGTACCAGTCCGTCTGTGTACTGTGTACCAGTCCGTCTGTGTACTGTGTACCAGTCCGTCTGTGTACTGTGTACCAGTCCGTATGTGTACTGTGTACCATTTTGTCTGTGTACTGTGTACCGGTCCGTGTATGTACTGTGTACCAGTCCGTCTGTGTACTGTGTACCAGTCCGTCTGTGTACTGTGTACCAGTCCGTCTGTGTATGTACTGTGTACCAGTCCGTCTGTGTATTGCGTACCAGTCTGTCTGTGTACTGTGTACCAGTCCGTCTGTGTATGTATTGTGCACCAGTCCGTCTGTGTACTGTGTACCAGTCCGTCTGTGTACTGTGTACCAGTCCGTCTGTGTACTGTGTACCAGTCCGTCTGTGTACTGTGTACCAGTCCGTCTGTGTACTGTGTACCAGTCCGCCTGTATACTGTGTACCAGTCCGTCTGTGTACTGTGTACCAGTCCGTCTGTGTACTGTGTACCAGTCCGTCTGTGTACTGTGTACCAGTTCGTCTGTGTACTGTGTACCAGTCCGTCTGTGTACTGTGTACCATTCCGACTGTGTACTGTGTACAAGTCCGTCTGTGTACTGTGTACCAGTCCGTCTGTGTACTGTGTACCAGTCCGTCTGTGTACTGTGTACCAATCCGTCTGTGTACTGTGCACCAGTCCGTCTGTGTACTGTGTACCAGTCCGTCTGTGTACTGTGTACCAGTCCGCCTGTATACTGTGTACCAGTCCGTCTGTGTACTGTGTACCAGTCCGTCTGTATACTGTGTACCAGGCCGTCTATACTCTGTGCACTAGTCCGTCTGTGTACTGTGTACCAGTCCGACTGTGTACTGTGTACCAGTCCGTCTGTGTATGTCATGTGTACCAGTCCGTCGGTGTCCTGTGTGCCAGTCCGTCTGTGTACTGTGTACCAGTCCGTCTGTGTACTGTGTACCAGTCCGTCTGTGTACTGTGTACCATCCGTCTGTGTACTGCGTACCAGTCCGTCTGTGTACTGTGTACCAGTCTGTGTATGTACTGTGTACCAGTCCGTCTGTGTACTGTGTACCAGTCCGTCTGTGTACTGTGTACCAGTCTGTGTATGTACTGTGTACCAGTCCGTCTGTGTACTGTGTACCAGTCTGCCTGTGTACTGTGTACCAGTCCGTATGTGTACTGTGTACCAGTCTGTGTATGTACTGTGTACCAGTCCGTCTGTGTAATGTGTACCAGTCCGTTTGTGTACTGTGTACCAGTCCGTCTGTGTACTGTGTACCAGTCCGCCTGTATACTGTGTACCAGTCCGTCTGTGTACTGTGTACCAGTCCGCATGTGTACTGTGTACCAGTCCGTCTGTGTACTGTGTACCAGTTCGTCTGTGTACTGTGTACCAGTCCGTCTGTGTACTGTGTACCATTCCGACTGTGTACTGTGTACCAGTCCGTCTGTGTACTGTGTACCAGTCTGTCTGTGTACTGTGTACCAGTCTGTGTATGTACTGTGTACCAGTCCGTCTGTGTACTGTGTACCAGTCCGTATGTGTACTGTGTACCAGTCCGTCTGTGTACTGTGTACCAGTCTGTGTATGTATTGTGTACCAGTCCGTCTGTGTACTGTGTACCAGTCCGTCTGTATACTGTGTATCAGTCTGTGTATGCACTGTGTACCAGTCCGTCTGTGTACTGTGTACCAGTCCGTCTGTGTACGGTGTACCAGTATGTGTATGTACTGTGTACCAGTCCGTCTGTGTACTGTGTACCAGTCCGTATGTGTACTGTGTACCAGTCCGTATGTGTAGTGTGTACCAGTCCGTCTGTGTATGTACTGTGTACCAGTCCCTCTGTTTACTGTGTACCAGTCCGAATGTGTACTGTGTACCAGTCCGTCTGTGTACTGTGTACCAGTCCGTCTGTGTACTGTGTCCCAGTCCGTATGTATACTGTGTACCAGGCCGTCTGTACTCTGTGCACTAGTCCGTCTGTGTACTGTGTACCAGTCCGACTGTGTACTGTGTACCAGTCCGTCTGTGTATGTCCTGTGTACCAGTCCGTCTGTGTCCTGTGTGCCAGTCCGTCTGTGTACTGTGTACCAGTCCGTCTGTGTACTGTGTACCAGTTCGTCTGTGTACTGTGTACCAGTCCGTCTGTGTATGTCCTGTGTACCAGTCCGTATGTGTCCTGTGTACCAGTCCGTCTGTGTACTGTGTACCAGTCCGTCTGTGTACTGTGTACCAGTCCGTATGTGTACTGTGTACCAGTTCGTCTGTGTACTGTGTACCAGTCCGTCTGTGTACTGTGTACCAGTCCGTCTGTGTACTGTGTACCAGTCCGTCTGTGTACTGTGTACCAGTCTGTGTATGTACTGTGTACCAGTCCATCTGTGTACTGTGTACCAGTCCGTCTGTGTACTGTGTACCAGTCCGTCTGTGTACTGTGTACCAGTCCGTATGTGTACTGTGTACCAGTTCGTCTGTGTACTGTGTACCAGTCCGTCTGTGTACTGTGTACCAGTCCGTCTGTGTACTGTGTACCAGTCCGTCTGTGTACTGTGTACCAGTCTGTGTATGTACTGTGTACCAGTCCGTATGTGTATTGTGTACCAGTCCGTCTGTGTACTGTGCACCAGTCCGTCTGTGTACTGTGTACCAGTCAGACTGTGTACTGTGTACCAGTCTGTCTGTGTATGTCCTGTGTACCAGTCCGTCTGTGTACTGTGTACCAGTCCGTCTGTGTACTGTGTACCAGTTCGTCTGTGTACTGTGTACCAGTCCGTCTGTGTAATGTGTACCAGTCTGTGTATGTACTGTGTACCAGTCCGTCTGTGTACTGTGTACCAGTCCGTCTGTGTACTGTGTACCAGTCCGTATGTGTATGTCCTGTGTACCAGTCCGTCTGTGTACTGTGTACCAGTCCGTCTGTGTACTGTGTACCATTCCGTCTGTGTAATGTGTACCAGTCCGTCTGTGTATGTACTGTGTACCAGTCCGTCTGTGTACTGTGTACCAGTCCGTCTGTGTACTGTGTACCAGTCCGTCTGTGTATGTACTGTGTACCAGTCCGTCTGTGTACTGTGTACAAGTCCGTCTGTGTACTGTGTACCAGTCCGTCTGTGTACTGTGTACCAGTCCGTCTGTTTACTGTGTACCAGTCCGTCTGTGTACTGTGTACCAGTCCGACTGTGTACTGTGTACCAGTCCGTCTGTGTACTGTGTACCAGTCCGTCTGTGTATGTACTGTGTACCAGTCCGTCTGTGTACTGTGTACCAGTCCGTCTGTGTACTGTGTACCAGTCCGTCTGTGTACTGTGTACCAGTCCGTCTGTGTACTGTGTACCAGTCCGTCTGTGTACTGTGTACCAGTCCGTCTGTGTACTGTGTACCAGTCCGTCTGTGTACTGTGTACCAGGCCGTCTGTGTACTGTGTACCAGTCCATCTGTGTACTGTGTACCAGTCCGTCTGTGTACTGTGTACCAGTCCGTATGTGTACTGTGTACCATTTTGTCTGTGTACTGTGTACCGGTCCGTCTGTGTACTGTGTACCAGTCTGTGTATGTACTGTGTACCAGTCCGTCTGTGTACTGTGTACCAGTCCGTCTGTGTACTGTGTACCAGTCCGTCTGTGTATGTACTGTGTACCAGTCCGTCTGTGTATTGCGTACCAGTCTGTCTGTGTACTGTGTACCAGTCCGTCTGTGTATGTATTGTGCACCAGTCCGTCTGTGTACTGTGTACCAGTCCGTCTGTGTACTGTGTACCAGTCCGTCTGTGTACTGTGTACCAGTCCGTCTGTGTACTGTGTACCAGTCCGTCTGTGTACTGTGTACCAGTCCGCCTGTATACTGTGTACCAGTCCGTCTGTGTACTGTGTACCAGTCCGCCTGTGTACTGTGTACCAGTCCGTCTGTGTACTGTGTACCAGTTCGTCTGTGTACTGTGTACCAGTCCGTCTGTGTACTGTGTACCATTCCGACTGTGTACTGTGTACAAGTCCGTCTGTGTACTGTGTACCAGTCCGTCTGTGTACTGTGTACCAGTCCGTCTGTGTACTGTGTACCAATCCGTCTGTGTACTGTGCACCAGTCCGTCTGTGTACTGTGTACCAGTCCGACTGTGTACTGTGTACCAGTCCGTCTGTGTATGTCCTGTGTACCAGTCCGTCTGTGTCCTGTGTACCAGTCCGTCTGTGTACTGTGTACCAGTCCGTCTGTGTACTGTGTACCAGTCCGTCTGTGTACTGTTTACCAGTTCGTCTGTGTACTGTGTACCAGTCCGTCTGTGTACTGTGTACCAGTCCGTCTGTTTACTGTGTACCAGTCCGTCTGTGTACTGTGTACCAGTCTGTGTATGTACTGTGTACCAGTCCGTATGTGTAATGTGTACCAGTCCGTCTGTGTACTGTGTACCAGTCTGTGTATGTACTGTGTACCAGTCCGTCTGTGTACTGTGTACCAGTCCGTCTGTGTACTGTGTACCAGTCCGTCTGTGTACTGTGTACCAGTCTGTGTATGTACTGTGTACCAGTCCGTCTGTGTACTGTGTACCAGTCCGTCTGTGTACTGTGTACCCTTCTGTGTATGTACTGTGCACCAGTCCGTCTGTGTACTGTGTACCAGTCCGTCTGTGTACGGTGTACCAGTCTATGTATGTACTGTGTACCAGTCCGTCTGTGTACTGTGTACCAGTCCGTCTGTGTACTGTGTACCAGTCTGTGTATGTACTGTGTACCAGTCCGTCTGTGTACTGTGTACCAGTCCGTCTGTGTACTGTGTACCAGTCCGTCTGTGTATGTACTGTGTACCAGTCCGTCTGTGTACTGTGTACCAGTCCGAATGTGTACTGTGTACCAGTCCGTCTGTGTACTGTGTACCAGTCCGTCTGTGTACTGTGTACCAGTCCGTCTGTATACTGTGTACCAGGCCGTCTGTGTACTGTGCACCAGTCCGTCTGTGTACTGTGTACCAGTCCGACTGTGTAATGTGTACCAGTCTGTCTGTGTATGTCCTGTGTACCAGTCCGTCTGTGTACTGTGTACCAGTCCGTCTGTGTACTGTGTACCAGTCCGTCTGTGTACTGTGTACCAGTTCGTCTGTGTACTCTGTACCAGTCCGTCTGTGTAATGTGTACCAGTCTGTGTATGTACTGTGTACCAGTCCGTCTGTGTACTGTGTACCAGTCCGTCTGTGTACTGTGTACCAGTCCGTATGTGTATGTACTGTGTACCAGTCCGTCTGTGTACTGTGTACCAGTCTCTCTGTGTACTGTGTACCAGTCCGTCTGTGTACTGTGTACTAGTCCGTCTGTGTACTGTGTACCAGTCCGTCTGTGTACTGTGTACCAGTCCGCCTGTATACTGTGTACCAGTCCGTCTGTGTACTGTGTACCAGTCCGCCTGTGTACTGTGTACCAGTCCGTCTGTGTACTGTGTACCAGTTCGTCTGTGTACTGTGTACCATTCCGTCTGTGTAATGTGTACCGGTCCGTCTGTGTATGTACTGTGTACCAGTCCGTCTGTGTACTGTGTACCAGTCCGTCTGTGTACTGTGTACCAGTCCGTCTGTGTATGTACTGTGTACCAGTCCGTCTGTGTACTGTGTACAAGTCCGTCTGTGTACTGTGTACCAGTCCGTCTGTGTACTGTGTACCAGTCCGTCTGTTTACTGTGTACCAGTCCGTCTGTGTACTGTGTACCAGTCCGACTGTGTACTGTGTACCAGTCCGTCTGTGTACTGTGTACCAGTCCGTCTGTGTATGTACTGTGTACCAGTCCGTCTGTGTACTGTGTATCAGTCCGTCTGTGTACTGTGTACCAGTCCGTCTGTGTACTGTGTACCAGTCCGTCTGTGTACTGTGTACCAGTCCGTCTGTGTACTGTGTACCAGTCCGTCTGTGTACTGTGTACCAGTCCGTCTGTGTACTGTGTACCAGTCCGTCTGTGTACTGTGTACCAGTCCGTCTGTGTACTGTGTACCAGTCCGTCTGTGTACTGTGTACCAGTCCGTATGTGTACTGTGTACCATTTTGTCTGTGTACTGTGTACCGGTCCGTGTATGTACTGTGTACCAGTCCGTCTGTGTACTGTGTACCAGTCCGTCTGTGTACTGTGTACCAGTCCGTCTGTGTATGTACTGTGTACCAGTCCGTCTGTGTATTGCGTACCAGTCTGTCTGTGTACTGTGTACCAGTCCGTCTGTGTATGTATTGTGCACCAGTCCGTCTGTGTACTGTGTACCAGTCCGTCTGTGTACTGTGTACCAGTCCGTCTGTGTACTGTGTACCAGTCCGTCTGTGTACTGTGTACCAGTCCGTCTGTGTACTGTGTACCAGTCCGCCTGTATACTGTGTACCAGTCCGTCTGTGTACTGTGTACCAGTCCGTCTGTGTACTGTGTACCAGTCCGTCTGTGTACTGTGTACCAGTTCGTCTGTGTACTGTGTACCAGTCCGTCTGTGTACTGTGTACCATTCCGACTGTGTACTGTGTACAAGTCCGTCTGTGTACTGTGTACCAGTCCGTCTGTGTACTGTGTACCAGTCCGTCTGTGTACTGTGTACCAATCCGTCTGTGTACTGTGCACCAGTCCGTCTGTGTACTGTGTACCAGTCCGTCTGTGTACTGTGTACCAGTCCGCCTGTATACTGTGTACCAGTCCGTCTGTGTACTGTGTACCAGTCCGTCTGTATACTGTGTACCAGGCCGTCTATACTCTGTGCACTAGTCCGTCTGTGTACTGTGTACCAGTCCGACTGTGTACTGTGTACCAGTCCGTCTGTGTATGTCCTGTGTACCAGTCCGTCTGTGTCCTGTGTGCCAGTCCGTCTGTGTACTGTGTACCAGTCCGTCTGTGTACTGTGTACCAGTACATCTGTGTACTGTGTACCATCCGTCTGTGTACTGCGTACCAGTCCGTCTGTGTACTGTGTACCAGTCTGTGTATGTACTGTGTACCAGTCCGTCTGTGTACTGTGTACCAGTCCGTCTGTGTACTGTGTACCAGTCTGTGTATGTACTGTGTACCAGTCCGTCTGTGTACTGTGTACCAGTCTGCCTGTGTACTGTGTACCAGTCCGTATGTGTACTGTGTACCAGTCTGTGTATGTACTGTGTACCAGTCCGTCTGTGTAATGTGTACCAGTCCGTTTGTGTACTGTGTACCAGTCCGTCTGTGTACTGTGTACCAGTCCGCCTGTATACTGTGTACCAGTCCGTCTGTGTACTGTGTACCAGTCCGCCTGTGTACTGTGTACCAGTCCGTCTGTGTACTGTGTACCAGTTCGTCTGTGTACTGTGTACCAGTCCGTCTGTGTACTGTGTACGATTCCGACTGTGTACTGTGTACCAGTCCGTCTGTGTACTGTGTACCAGTCCGTCTGTGTACTGTGTACCAGTCTGTGTATGTACTGTGTACCAGTCCGTCTGTGTACTGTGTACCAGTCCGTATGTGTACTGTGTACCAGTCCGTCTGTGTACTGTGTACCAGTCTGTGTATGTATTGTGTACCAGTCCGTCTGTGTACTGTGTACCAGTCCGTCTGTATACTGTGTATCAGTCTGTGTATGCACTGTGTACCAGTCCGTCTGTGTACTGTGTACCAGTCCGTCTGTGTACGGTGTACCAGTATGTGTATGTACTGTGTACCAGTCCGTCTGTGTACTGTGTACCAGTCCGTATGTGTACTGTGTACCAGTCCGTATGTGTAGTGTGTACCAGTCCGTCTGTGTATGTACTGTGTACCAGTCCCTCTGTTTACTGTGTACCAGTCCGAATGTGTACTGTGTACCAGTCCGTCTGTGTACTGTGTACCAGTCCGTCTGTGTACTGTGTACCAGTCCGTCTGTATACTGTGTACCAGGCCGTCTGTACTCTGTGCACTAGTCCGTCTGTGTACTGTGTACCAGTCCGACTGTGTACTGTGTACCAGTCCGTCTGTGTATGTCCTGTGTACCAGTCCGTCTGTGTCCTGTGTGCCAGTCCGTCTGTGTACTGTGTACCAGTCCGTCTGTGTACTGTGTACCAGTCCGTCTGTGTACTGTGTACCATCCGTCTGTGTACTGCGTACCAGTCCGTCTGTGTACTGTGTACCAGTCTGTGTATGTACTGTGTACCAGTCCGTCTGTGTACTGTGTACCAGTCCGTCTGTGTACTGTGTACCAGTCTGTGTATGTACTGTGTACCAGTCCGTCTGTATACTGTGTACCAGTCTGCCTGTGTACTGTGTACCAGTCCGTATGTGTACTGTGTACCAGTCTGTGTATGTACTGTGTACCAGTCCGTCTGTGTAATGTGTACCAGTCCGTTTGTGTACTGTGTACCAGTCCGTCTGTGTACTGTGTACCAGTCCGCCTGTATACTGTGTACCAGTCCGTCTGTGTACTGTGTACCAGTCCGCCTGTGTACTGTGTACCAGTCCGTCTATGTACTGTGTACCAGTTCGTCTGTGTACTGTGTACCAGTCCGTCTGTGTACTGTGTACCATTCCGACTGTGTACTGTGTACAAGTCCGTCTGTGTACTGTCTACCTGTCCGTCTGTGTACTGTGTACCAGTCCGTATGTGTACTGTGTACCAGTCCGTCTGTGTACTGTGCACCAGTCCGTATGTGTACTGTGTACCAGTCCGACTGTGTACTATGTACCAGTCCGTCTGTGTATGTCCTGTGTACCAGTCCGTCTGTGTCCTGTGTACCAGTCCGTCTGTGTACTGTGTACCAGTCCGTCTGTGTACTGTGTACCAGTCCGTATGTGTACTGTGTACCAGTTCGTCTGTGTACTGTGTACCAGTCCGTCTGTGTACTGTGTACCAGTCCGTCTGTGTACTGTGTACCAGTCCGTCTGTGTACTGTGTACCAGTCTGTGTATGTACTGTGTACCAGTCCGTCTGTGTACTGTGTACCAGTCCGTCTGTGTACTGTGTACCAGTCCGTCTGTGTACTGTGTACCAGTCCGTATGTGTACTGTGTACCAGTTCGTCTGTGTACTGTGTACCAGTCCGTCTGTGTACTGTGTACCAGTCCGTCTGTGTACTGTGTACCAGTCCGTCTGTGTACTGTGTACCAGTCTGTGTATGTACTGTGTACCAGTCCGTATGTGTATTGTGTACCAGTCCGTCTGTGTACTGTGCACCAGTCCGTCTGTGTACTGTGTACCAGTCAGACTGTGTACTGTGTACCAGTCTGTCTGTGTATGTCCTGTGTACCAGTCCGTCTGTGTACTGTGTACCAGTCCGTCTGTGTACTGTGTACCAGTTCGTCTGTGTACTGTGTACCAGTCCGTCTGTGTAATGTGTACCAGTCTGTGTATGTACTGTGTACCAGTCCGTCTGTGTACTGTGTACCAGTCCGTCTGTGTACTGTGTACCAGTCCGTATGTGTATGTCCTGTGTACCAGTCCGTCTGTGTACTGTGTACCAGTCCGTCTGTGTACTGTGTACCATTCCGTCTGTGTAATGTGTACCAGTCCGTCTGTGTATGTACTGTGTACCAGTCCGTCTGTGTACTGTGTACCAGTCCGTCTGTGTACTGTGTACCAGTCCCTCTGTGTATGTACTGTGTACCAGTCCGTCTGTGTACTGTGTACAAGTCCGTCTGTGTACTGTGTACCAGTCCGTCTGTGTACTGTGTACCAGTCCGTCTGTTTACTGTGTACCAGTCCGTCTGTGTACTGTGTACCAGTCCGACTGTGTACTGTGTACCAGTCCGTCTGTGTACTGTGTACCAGTCCGTCTGTGTATGTACTGTGTACCAGTCCGTCTGTGTACTGTGTACCAGTCCGTCTGTGTACTGTGTACCAGTCCGTCTGTGTACTGTGTACCAGTCCGTCTGTGTACTGTGTACCAGTCCGTCTGTGTACTGTGTACCAGTCCGTCTGTGTACTGTGTACCAGTCCGTCTGTGTACTGTGTACCAGGCCGTCTGTGTACTGTGTACCAGTCCATCTGTGTACTGTGTACCAGTCCGTCTGTGTACTGTGTACCAGTCCGTATGTGTACTGTGTACCATTTTGTCTGTGTACTGTGTACCGGTCCGTCTGTGTACTGTGTACCAGTCTGTGTATGTACTGTGTACCAGTCCGTCTGTGTACTGTGTACCAGTCCGTCTGTGTACTGTGTACCACTCCGTCTGTGTATGTACTGTGTACCAGTCCGTCTGTGTATTGCGTACCAGTCTGTCTGTGTACTGTGTACCAGTCCGTCTGTGTATGTATTGTGCACCAGTCCGTCTGTGTACTGTGTACCAGTCCGTCTGTGTACTGTGTACCAGTCCGTCTGTGTACTGTGTACCAGTCCGTCTGTGTACTGTGTACCAGTCCGTCTGTGTACTGTGTACCAGTCCGCCTGTATACTGTGTACCAGTCCGTCTGTGTACTGTGTACCAGTCCGCCTGTGTACTGTGTACCAGTCCGTCTGTGTACTGTGTACCAGTTCGTCTGTGTACTGTGTACCAGTCCGTCTGTGTACTGTGTACCATTCCGACTGTGTACTGTGTACAAGTCCGTCTGTGTACTGTGTACCAGTCCGTCTGTGTACTGTGTACCAGTCCGTCTGTGTACTGTGTACCAATCCGTCTGTGTACTGTGCACCAGTCCGTCTGTGTACTGTGTACCAGTCCGACTGTGTACTGTGTACCAGTCCGTCTGTGTATGTCCTGTGTACCAGTCCGTCTGTGTCCTGTGTACCAGTCCGTCTGTGTACTGTGTACCAGTCCGTCTGTGTACTGTGTACCAGTCCGTCTGTGTACTGTTTACCAGTTCGTCTGTGTACTGTGTACCAGTCCGTCTGTGTACTGTGTACCAGTCCGTCTGTTTACTGTGTACCAGTCCGTCTGTGTACTGTGTACCAGTCTGTGTATGTACTGTGTACCAGTCCGTATGTGTAATGTGTACCAGTCCGTCTGTGTACTGTGTACCAGTCTGTGTATGTACTGTGTACCAGTCCGTCTGTGTACTGTGTACCAGTCCGTCTGTGTACTGTGTACCAGTCCGTCTGTGTACTGTGTACCAGTCTGTGTATGTACTGTGTACCAGTCCGTCTGTGTACTGTGTACCAGTCCGAATGTGTACTGTGTACCAGTCCGTCTGTGTACTGTGTACCAGTCCGTCTGTGTACTGTGTACCAGTCCGTCTGTATACTGGGTACCAGGCCGTCTGTGTACTGTGCACCAGTCCGTCTGTGTACTGTGTACCAGTCCGACTGTGTAATGTGTACCAGTCTGTCTGTGTATGTCCTGTGTACCAGTCCGTCTGTGTACTGTGTACCAGTCCGTCTGTGTACTGTGTACCAGTCCGTCTGTGTACTGTGTACCAGTTCGTCTGTGTACTGTGTACCAGTCCGTCTGTGTAATGTGTACCAGTCTGTGTATGTACTGTGTACCAGTCCGTCTGTGTACTGTGTACCAGTCCGTCTGTGTACTGTGTACCAGTCCGTATGTGTATGTACTGTGTACCAGTCCGTCTGTGTACTGTGTACCAGTCTCTCTGTGTACTGTGTACCAGTCCGTCTGTGTACTGTGTACTAGTCCGTCTGTGTACTGTGTACCAGTCCGTCTGTGTACTGTGTACCAGTCCGCCTGTATACTGTGTACCAGTCCGTCTGTGTACTGTGTACCAGTCCGCCTGTGTACTGTGTACCAGTCCGTCTGTGTACTGTGTACCAGTTCGTCTGTGTACTGTGTACCATTCCGTCTGTGTAATGTGTACCAGTCCGTCTGTGTATGTACTGTGTACCAGTCCGTCTGTGTACTGTGTACCAGTCCGTCTGTGTACTGTGTACCAGTCCGTCTGTGTATGTACTGTGTACCAGTCCGTCTGTGTACTGTGTACAAGTCCGTCTGTGTACTGTGTACCAGTCCGTCTGTGTACTGTGTACCAGTCCGTCTGTTTACTGTGTACCAGTCCGTCTGTGTACTGTGTACCAGTCCGACTGTGTACTGTGTACCAGTCCGTCTGTGTACTGTGTACCAGTCCGTCTGTGTATGTACTGTGTACCAGTCCGTCTGTGTACTGTGTACCAGTCCGTCTGTGTACTGTGTACCAGTCCGTCTGTGTACTGTGTACCAGTCCGTCTGTGTACTGTGTACCAGTCCGTCTGTGTACTGTGTACCAGTCCGTCTGTGTACTGTGTACCAGTCCGTCTGTGTACTGTGTACCAGTCCGTCTGTGTACTGTGTACCAGTCCGTCTGTGTACTGTGTACCAGTCCGTCTGTGTACTGTGTACCAGTCCGTATGTGTACTGTGTACCATTTTGTCTGTGTACTGTGTACCGGTCCGTGTATGTACTGTGTACCAGTCCGTCTGTGTACTGTGTACCAGTCCGTCTGTGTACTGTGTACCAGTCCGTCTGTGTATGTACTGTGTACCAGTCCGTCTGTGTATTGCGTACCAGTCTGTCTGTGTACTGTGTACCAGTCCGTCTGTGTATGTATTGTGCACCAGTCCGTCTGTGTACTGTGTACCAGTCCGTCTGTGTACTGTGTACCAGTCCGTCTGTGTACTGTGTACCAGCCCGTCTGTGTACTGTGTACCAGTCCGTCTGTGTACTGTGTACCAGTCCGCCTGTATACTGTGTACCAGTCCGTCTGTGTACTGTGTACCAGTCCGTCTGTGTACTGTGTACCAGTCCGTCTGTGTACTGTGTACCAGTTCGTCTGTGTACTGTGTACCAGTCCGTCTGTGTACTGTGTACCATTCCGACTGTGTACTGTGTACAAGTCCGTCTGTGTACTGTGTACCAGTCCGTCTGTGTACTGTGTACCAGTCCGTCTGTGTACTGTGTACCAATCCGTCTGTGTACTGTGCACCAGTCCGTCTGTGTACTGTGTACCAGTCCGACTGTGTACTGTGTACCAGTCCGTCTGTGTATGTCCTGTGTACCAGTCCGTCTGTGTCCTGTGTACCAGTCCGTCTGTGTACTGTGTACCAGTCCGTCTGTGTACTGTGTACCAGTCCGTCTGTGTACTGTTTACCAGTTCGTCTGTGTACTGTGTACCAGTCCGTATGTGTACTGTGTACCAGTCCGTCTGTTTACTGTGTACCAGTCCGTCTGTGTACTGTGTACCAGTCTGTGTATGTACTTTGTACCGGTCCGTATGTGTAATGTGTACCAGTCCGTCTGTGTACTGTGTACCAGTCTGTGTATGTACTGTGTACCAGTCCGTCTGTGTACTGTGTACCAGTCCGTCTGTGTACTGTGTACCAGTCCGTCTGTGTACTGTGTACCAGTCTGTGTATGTACTGTGTACCAGTCCGTCTGTGTACTGTGTACCAGTCCGTCTGTGTACTGTGTACCCGTCTGTGTATGTACTGTGTACCAGTCCGTCTGTGTACTGTGCACCAGTCCGTCTGTGTACGGTGTACCAGTCTATGTATGTACTGTGTACCAGTCCGTCTGTGTACTGTGTACCAGTCCGTCTGTGTACTGTGTACCAGTCTGTGTATGTACTGTGTACCAGTCCGTCTGTGTACTGTGTACCAGTCCGTCTGTGTACTGTGTACCAGTCCGTCTGTGTATGTACTGTGTACCAGTCCGTCTGTGTACTGTGTACCAGTCCGCCTGTGTACTGTGTACCAGTCCGTCTGTGTACTGTGTACCAGTTCGTCTGTGTACTGTGTACCAGTCCGTCTGTGTACCATTCCGACTGTGTACTGTGTACAAGTCCGTCTGTGTACTGTGTACCAGTCCGTCTGTGTACTGTGTACCAGTCCGTCTGTGTACTGTGTACCAGTCCGTCTGTGTACTGTGCACCAGTCCGTCTGTGTACTGTGTACCAGTCCGACTGTGTACTGTGTACCAGTCCGTCTGTGTATGTCCTGTGTACCAGTCCGTCTGTGTCCTGTGTACCAGTCCGTTTGTGTACTGTGTACCAGTCCGTCTGTGTACTGTGTACCAGTCCGTCTGTGTACTGTGTACCAGTTCGTCTGTGTACTGTGTACCAGTCCGTCTGTGTACTGTGTACCAGTCCGTCTGTTTACTGTGTACCAGTCCGTCTGTGTACTGTGTACCAGTCTGTGTATGTACTGTGTACCAGTCTGTATGTGTACTGTGTACCAGTCCGTCTGTGTACTGTGTACCAGTATGTGTATGTACTGTGTACCAGTCCATATGTGTACTGTGTACCAGTCCGTCTGTGTACTGTGTACCAGTCCGTCTGTGTACTGTGTACCAGTCTGTGTATGTACTGTTTACCAGTCCGTCTGTGTACTGTGTACCAGTCCGTCTGTGTACTGTGTACCAGTCTGTGTATGTACTGTGTACCAGTCCGTCTGTGTACTGTGTACCAGTCCGTCTGTGTACTGTGTACCAGTCCGTCTGTGTATGTACTGTGTACCAGTCCGTCTGTGTACTGTGTACCAGTCCGAATGTGTACTGTGTACCAGTCCGTCTGTGTACTGTGTACCAGTCCGTCTGTGCACTGTGTACCAGTCCGTCTGTATACTGTGTACCAGGCCGTCTGTGTACTGTGCACCAGTCCGTCTGTGTACTGTGTACCAGTCAGACTGTGTACTGTGTACCAGTCTGTCTGTGTATGTCCTGTGTACCAGTCCGTCTGTGTACTGTGTACCAGTCCGTCTGTGTACTGTGTACCAGTCCGTCTGTGTACTGTGTACCAGTCCGTCTGTGTACTGTGTACCAGTTCGTCTGTGTACTGTGTACCAGTCCGCCTGTTT
This sequence comes from Chirona hameri, assembly GCA_036785665.1. Taxonomy (NCBI): domain Eukaryota; kingdom Metazoa; phylum Arthropoda; class Thecostraca; order Balanomorpha; family Balanidae; genus Chirona; species Chirona hameri. Next base: position 64,467 of record JAXIVJ010002082.1, read on the forward strand.
AATGTGTACCAGTCTGTGTATGTACTGTGTACCAGTCCGTCTGTGTACTGTGTACCAGTCCGTCTGTGTACTGTGTACCAGCCCGTATGTGTATGTACTGTGTACCAGTCCGTCTTTGTACTGTGTACCAGTCCGTCTGTGTACTGTGTACCAGTCCGTCTGTGTAATGTGTACCAGTCCGTCTGTGTATGTACTGTGTACCAGTCCGTCTGTGTACTGTGTACCAGTCCGTCTGTGTACTGTGTACCAGTCCGTCTGTGTATGTACTGTGTACCAGTCCGTCTGTGTACTGTGTACAAGTCCGTCTGTGTACTGTGTACCAGTCCGTCTGTGTACTGTGTACCAGTCCGTCTGTTTACTGTGTACCAGTCCGTCTGTGTACTGTGTACCAGTCCGACTGTGTACTGTGTACCAGTCCGTCTGTGTACTGTGTACCGTCCGTCTGTGTATGTACTGTGTACCAGTCCGTCTGTGTACTGTGTACCAGTCCGTCTGTGTACTGTGTACCAGTCCGTCTGTGTACTGTGTACCAGTCCGTCTGTGTACTGTGTACCAGTCCGTCTGTGTACTGTGTACCAGTCCGTCTGTGTACTGTGTACCAGTCCGTATGTGTACTGTGTACCAGTCCGTCTGTGTACTGTGTACCAGTCCGTCTGTGTACTGTATACCAGTCCGTCTGTGTACTGTGTACCAGTCCGTATGTGTACTGTGTACCATTTTGTCTGTGTACTGGGTACCAGTCCGTCTGTGTACTGTGTACCAGTCTGTGTATGTACTGTGTACCAGTCCGTCTGTGTACTGTGTACCAGTCCGTCTGTGTACTGTGTACCAGTCCGTCTGTGTACTGTGTACCAGTCCGTCTGTGTATGTACTGTGTACCAGTCCGTCTGTGTATTGTGTACCAGTCTGTCTGTTTACTGTGTACCAGTCCGTATGTGTATGTATTGTGCACCAGTCCGTCTGTGTACTGTGTACCAGTCCGTCTGTGTACTGTGTACCAGTCCGTCTGTGTACTGTGTACCAGTCCGTCTGTGTACTGTGTACCAGTCCGTCTGTGTACTGTGTACCAGTCCGCCTGTATACTGTGTACCAGTCCGTCTGTGTACTGTATACCAGTCCGCCTGTGTATTGTGTACCAGTCCGTCTGTGTACTGTGTACCAGTTCGCCTGTGTACTGTGTACCAGTCCGTCTGTGTACTGTGTACCATTCCGACTGTGTACTGTGTACAAGTCCGTCTGTGTACTGTTTACCAGTCCGTCTGTGTACTGTGTACCAGTCCGTCTGTGTACTGTGTACCAATCCGTCTGTGTACTGTGCACCAGTCCGTCTGTGTACTGTGTACCAGTCCGACTGTGTACTGTGTACCAGTCCGTCTGTGTATGTCCTGTGTACCAGTCCGTCTGTGTCCTGTGTACCAGTCCGTCTGTGTACTGTGTACCAGTCCGTCTGTGTACTGTGTACCAGTCCGTCTGTGTACTGTTTACCAGTTCGTCTGTGTACTGTGTACCAGTCCGTCTGTGTACTGTGTACCAGTCCGTCTGTTTACTGTGTACCAGTCCGTCTGTGTACTGTGTACCAGTCTGTGTATGTACTGTGTACCAGTCCGTATGTGTAATGTGTACCAGTCCGTCTGTGTACTGTGTACAAGTCTGTGTATGTACTGTGTACCAGTCCGTCTGTGTACTGTGTACCAGTCCGTCTGTGTACTGTGTACCAGTCCGTCTGTGTACTGTGTACCAGTCTGTGTATGTACTGTGTACCAGTCCGTCTGTGTACTGTGTACCAGTCCGTCTGTGTACTGTGTACCAGTCTGTGTATGTACTGTGTACCAGTCCGTCTGTGTACTGTGTACCAGTCCGTCTGTGTACGGTGTACCAGTCTATGTATGTACTGTGTACCAGTCCGTCTGTGTACTGTGTACCAGTCCGTCTGTGTACTGTGTACCAGTCTGTGTATGTACTGTGTACCAGTCCGTCTGTGTACTGTGTACCAGTCCGTCTGTGTACTGTGTACCAGTCCGTCTGTGTATGTACTGTGTACCAGTCCGTCTGTGTACTGTGTACCAGTCCGAATGTGTACTGTGTACCAGTCCGTCTGTGTACTGTGTACCAGTCCGTCTGTGTACTGTGTACCAGTCCGTCTGTATACTGTGTACCAGGCCGTCTGTGTACTGTGCACCAGTCCGTCTGTGTACTGTGTACCAGTCCGACTGTGTAATGTGTACCAGTCTGTCTGTGTATGTCCTGTGTACCAGTCCGTCTGTGTACTGTGTACCAGTCCGTCTGTGTACTGTGTACCAGTCCGTCTGTGCACTGTGTACCAGTTCGTCTGTGTACTGTGTACCAGTCCGTCTGTGTAATGTGTACCAGTCTGTGTATGTACTGTGTACCAGTCCGTCTGTGTACTGTGTACCAGTCCGTCTGTGTACTGTGTACCAGTCCGTATGTGTATGTACTGTGTACCAGTCCGTCTGTGTACTGTGTACCAGTCCGTCTGTGTACTGTGTACCAGTCCGTCTGTGTAATGTGTACCAGTCCGTCTGTGTATGTACTGTGTACCAGTCCGTCTGTGTACTGTGTACCAGTCCGTCTGTGTACTGTGTACCAGTCCGTCTGTGTACTGTGTACCAGTCCGTCTGTGTATGTACTGTGTACCAGTCCGTCTGTGTACTGTGTACTAGTTCGTCTGTGTACTGTGTACCAGTCCGTCTGTGTACTGTGTACCAGTCCGCCTGTATACTGTGTACCAGTCCGTCTGTGTACTGTGTACCAGTCCGCCTGTGTACTGTGTACCAGTCCGTCTTTGTACTGTGTACCAGTTCGTCTGTGTACTGTGTACCAGTCCGTCTGTGTACCATTCCGACTGTGTACTGTGTACAAGTCCGTCTGTGTACTGTGTACCAGTCCGTCTGTGTACTGTGTACCAGTCCGTCTGTGTACTGTGTACCAGTCCGTCTGTGTACTGTGCACCAGTCCGTCTGTGTACTGTGTACCAGTCCGACTGTGTACTGTGTACCAGTCCGTCTGTGTATGTCCTGTGTACCAGTCCGTCTGTGTCCTGTGTACCAGTCCGTCTGTGTACTGTGTACCAGTCCGTCTGTGTACTGTGTACCAGTCCGTCTGTGTACTGTGTACCAGTTCGTCTGTGTACTGTGTACCAGTCCGTCTGTGTACTGTGTACCAGTCCGTCTGTTTACTGTGTACCAGTCCGTCTGTGTACTGTGTACCAGTCTGTGTATGTACTGTGTACCAGTCTGTATATGTACTGTGTACCAGTCCGTCTGTGTACTGTGTACCAGTATGTGTATGTACTGTGTACCAGTCCATATGTGTACTGTGTACCAGTCCGTTTGTGTACTGTGTACCAGTCCGTCTGGGTACTGTGTACCAGTCTGTGTATGTACTGTTTACCAGTCCGTCTGTGTACTGTGTACCAGTCCGTCTGTGTACTGTGTACCAGTCTGTGTATGTACTGTGTACCAGTCCGTCTGTGTACTGTGTACCAGTCCGTCTGTGTACGGTGTACCAGTCTGTGTATGTACTGTGTACCAGTCCGTCTGTGTACTGTGTACCAGTCCGTCTGTGTACTGTGTACCAGTCTGTGTATGTACTGTGCACCAGTCCGTCTGTGTACTGTGTACCAGTCCGTCTGTGTACTGTGTACCAGTCCGTCTGTGTATGTACTGTGTACCAGTCCGTCTGTGTACTGTGTACCAGTCCGAATGTGTACTGTGTACCAGTCCGTCTGTGTACTGTGTACCAGTCCGTCTGTGCACTGTGTACCAGTCCGTCTGTATACTGTGTACCAGGCCGTCTGTGTACTGTGCACCAGTCCGTCTGTGTACTGTGTACCAGTCAGACTGTGTACTGTGTACCAGTCTGTCTGTGCATGTCCTGTGTACCAGTCCGTCTGTGTACTGTGTACCAGTCCGTCTGTGTACTGTGTACCAGTCCGTCTGTGTACTGTGTACCAGTCCGTCTGTGTACTGTGTACCAGTTCGTCTGTGTACCGTGTACCAGTCCGCCTGTTTAATGTGTACCAGTCTGTGTATGTACTGTGTACCAGTCCGTCTGTGTACTGTGTACCAGTCCGTCTGTGTACTGTGTACCAGCCCGTATGTGTATGTACTGTGTACCAGTCCGTCTTTGTACTGTGTACCAGTCCGTCTGTGTACTGTGTACCAGTCCGTCTGTGTAATGTGTACCAGTCCGTCTGTGTATGTACTGTGTACCAGTCCGTCTGTGTACTGTGTACCAGTCCGTCTGTGTACTGTGTACCAGTCCGTCTGTGTATGTACTGTGTACCAGTCCGTCTGTGTACTGTGTACAAGTCCGTCTGTGTACTGTGTACCAGTCCGTCTGTGTACTGTGTACCAGTCCGTCTGTTTACTGTGTACCACTCCGTCTGTGTACTGTGTACCAGTCCGACTGTGTACTGTGTACCAGTCCGTCTGTGTACTGTGTACCGTCCGTCTGTGTATGTACTGTGTACCAGTCCGTCTGTGTACTGTGTACCAGTCCGTCTGTGTACTGTGTACCAGTCCGTCTGTGTACTGTGTACCAGTCCGTCTGTGTACTGTGTACCAGTCCGTCTGTGTACTGTGTACCAGTCCGTATGTGTACTGTGTACCAGTCCGTCTGTGTACTGTGTACCAGTCCGTCTGTGTACTGTGTACCAGTCCGTCTGTGTACTGTGTACCAGTCCGTATGTGTACTGTGTACCATTTTGTCTGTGTACTGGGTACCAGTCCGTCTGTGTACTGTGTACCAGTCTGTGTATGTACTGTGTACCAGTCCGTCTGTGTACTGTGTACCAGTCCGTCTGTGTACTGTGTACCAGTCCGTCTGTGTATGTACTGTGTACCAGTCCGTCTGTGTATTGTGTACCAGTCTGTCTGTTTACTGTGTACCAGTCCGTCTGTGTATGTATTGTGCACCAGTCCGTCTGTGTACTGTGTACCAGTCCGTCTGTGTACTGTGTACCAGTCCGTCTGTGTACTGTGTACCAGTCCGTCTGTGTACTGTGTACCAGTCCGTCTGTGTACTGTGTACCAGTCCGCCTGTATACTGTGTACCAGTCCGTCTGTGTACTGTGTACCAGTCCGCCTGTGTACTGTGTACCAGTCCGTCTGTGTACTGTGTACCAGTTCGCCTGTGTACTGTGTACCAGTGCGTCTGTGTACTGTGTACCATTCCGACTGTGTACTGTGTACAAGTCCGTCTGTGTACTGTGTACCAGTCCGTCTGTGTACTGTGTACCAGTCCGTCTGTGTACTGTGTACCAATCCGTCTGTGTACTGTGCACCAGTCCGCCTGTGTACTGTGTACCAGTCCGACTGTGTACTGTGTACCAGTCCGTCTGTGTATGTCCTGTGTACCAGTCCGTCTGTGTCCTGTGTACCAGTCCGTCTGTGTACTGTGTACCAGTCCGTCTGTGTACTGTGTACCAGTCCGTCTGTGTACTGTTTACCAGTTCGTCTGTGTACTGTGTACCAGTCCGTCTGTGTACTGTGTACCAGTCCGTCTGTTTACTGTGTACCAGTCCGTCTGTGTACTGTGTACCAGTCTGTGTATGTACTGTGTACCAGTCCGTATGTGTAATGTGTACCAGTCCGTCTGTGTACTGTGTACAAGTCTGTGTATGTACTGTGTACCAGTCCGTCTGTGTACTGTGTACCAGTCCGTCTGTGTACTGTGTACCAGTCCGTCTGTGTACTGTGTACCAGTCTGTGTATGTACTGTGTACCAGTCCTTCTGTGTACTGTGTACCAGTCCGTCTGTGTACTGTGTACCAGTCTGTGTATGTACTGTGTACCAGTCCGTCTGTGTACTGTGTACCAGTCCGTCTGTGTACGGTGTACCAGTCTATGTATGTACTGTGTACCAGTCCGTCTGTGTACTGTGTACCAGTCCGTCTGTGTACTGTGTACCAGTCTGTGTATGTACTGTGTACCAGTCCGTCTGTGTACTGTGTACCAGTCCGTCTGTGTATGTACTGTGTACCAGTCCGTCTGTGTACTGTGTACCAGTCCGAATGTGTACTGTGTACCAGTCCGTCTGTGTACTGTGTACCAGTCCGTCTGTGTACTGTGTACCAGTCCGTCTGTATACTGTGTACCAGGCCGTCTGTGTACTGTGCACCAGTCCGTCTGTGTACTGTGTACCAGTCCGACTGTGTAATGTGTACCAGTCTGTCTGTGTATGTCCTGTGTACCAGTCCGTCTGTGTACTGTGTACCAGTCCGTCTGTGTACTGTGTACCAGTCCGTCTGTGTACTGTGTACCAGTTCGTCTGTGTACTGTGTACCAGTCCGTCTGTGTAATGTGTACCAGTCTGTGTATGTACTGTGTACCAGTCCGTCTGTGTACTGTGTACCAGCCGTCTGTGTACTGTGTACCAGTCCGTATGTGTATGTACTGTGTACCAGTCCGTCTGTGTACTGTGTACCAGTCCGTCTGTGTACTGTGTACCAGTCCGTCTGTGTAATGTGTACCAGTCCGTCTGTGTATGTACTGTGTACCAGTCCGTCTGTGTACTGTGTACCAGTCCGTCTGTGTACTGTGTACCAGTCCGTCTGTGTACTTTGTACCAGTCCGTCTGTGTATGTACTGTGTACCAGTCCGTCTGTGTACTGTGTACAAGTCCGTCTGTGTACTGTGTACCAGTCCGTCTGTGTACTGTGTACCAGTCCGTCTGTTTACTGTGTACCAGTCCGTCTGTGTACTGTGTACCAGTCCGACTGTGTACTGTGTACCAGTCCGTCTGTGTATGTACTGTGTACCAGTCCGTCTGTGTACTGTGTACCAGTCCGTCTGTGTACTGTGTACCAGTCCGTCTGTGTACTGTGTACCAGTCCGTCTGTGTACTGTGTACCAGTCCGTCTGTGTACTGTGTACCAGTCCGTCTGTGTACTGTGTACCAGTCCGTCTGAGTACTGTGTACCAGTCCGCCTGTATACTGTGTACCAGTCCGTCTGTGTATGTACTGTGTACCAGTCCGTCTGTGTACTGTCTACCAGTCCGTCTGTGTACTGTGTACCAGTCCGTCTGTGTATGTACTGTGCACCAGTCCGTCTGTGTACTGTGTACCAGTCCGTCTGTGTACTGTAGACCAGTCCGTCTGTGTACTGTCTACCAGTCCGTCTGTGTATGTACTGTGTACCAGTCCGTCTGTGTATGTACTGTGTACCAGTCCGTCTGTGTACTGTGTACCAGTCCGTCTGTGTACGGTGTACCAGTCTGTGTATGTACTGTGTACCAGTCCGTCTGTGTACTGTGTACCAGTCCGTCTGTGTACTGTGTACCAGTCTGTGTATGTACTGTGCACCAGTCCGTCTGTGTACTGTGTACCAGTCCGTCTGTGTACTGTGTACCAGTCCGTCTGTGTATGTACTGTGTACCAGTCCGTCTGTGTACTGTGTACCAGTCCGAATGTGTACTGTGTACCAGTCCGTCTGTGTACTGTGTACCAGTCCGTCTGTGCACTGTGTACCAGTCCGTCTGTATACTGTGTACCAGGCCGTCTGTGTACTGTGCACCAGTCCGTCTGTGTACTGTGTACCAGTCAGACTGTGTACTGTGTACCAGTCTGTCTGTGTATGTCCTGTGTACCAGTCCGTCTGTGTACTGTGTACCAGTCCGTCTGTGTACTGTGTACCAGTCCGTCTGTGTACTGTGTACCAGTCCGTCTGTGTACTGTGTACCAGTTCGTCTGTGTACCGTGTACCAGTCCGCCTGTGTAATGTGTACCAGTCTGTGTATGTACTGTGTACCAGTCCGTCTGTGTACTGTGTACCAGTCCGTCTGTGTACTGTGTACCAGCCCGTATGTGTATGTACTGTGTACCAGTCCGTCTTTGTACTGTGTACCAGTCCGTCTGTGTACTGTGTACCAGTCCGTCTGTGTATGTACTGTGTACCAGTCCGTCTGTGTACTGTGTACCAGTCCGTCTGTGTACTGTGTACCAGTCCGTCTGTGTATGTACTGTGTACCAGTCCGTCTGTGTACTGTGTACAAGTCCGTCTGTGTACTGTGTACCAGTCCGTCTGTGTACTGTGTACCAGTCCGTCTGTTTACTGTGTACCAGTCCGTCTGTGTACTGTGTACCAGTCCGACTGTGTACTGTGTACCAGTCCGTCTGTGTACTGTGTACCGTCCGTCTGTGTATGTACTGTGTACCAGTCCGTCTGTGTACTGTGTACCAGTCCGTCTGTGTACTGTGTACCAGTCCGTCTGTGTACTGTGTACCAGTCCGTCTGTGTACTGTGTACCAGTCCGTCTGTGTACTGTGTACCAGTCCGTATGTGTACTGTGTACCAGTCCGTCTGTGTACTGTGTACCAGTCCGTCTGTGTACTGTGTACCAGTCCGTCTGTGTACTGTGTACCAGTCCGTATGTGTACTGTGTACCATTTTGTCTGTGTACTGGGTACCAGTCCGTCTGTGTACTGTGTACCAGTCTGTGTATGTACTGTGTACCAGTCCGTCTGTGTACTGTGTACCAGTCCGTCTGTGTACTGTTTACCAGTCCGTCTGTGTATGTACTGTGTACCAGTCCGTCTGTGTATTGTGTACCAGTCTGTCTTTTTACTGTGTACCAGTCCGTCTGTGTATGTATTGTGCACCAGTCCGTCTGTGTACTGTGTACCAGTCCGTCTGTGTACTGTGTACCAGTCCGTCTGTGTACTGTGTACCAGTCCGTCTGTGTACTGTGTACCAGTCCGTCTGTGTACTGTGTACTAGTCCGCCTGTATACTGTGTACCAGTCCGTCTGTGTACTGTGTACCAGTCCGCCTGTGTACTGTGTACCAGTCCGTCTGTGTACTGTGTACCAGTTCGCCTGTGTACTGTGTACCAGTCCGTCTGTGTACTGTGTACCATTCCGACTGTGTACTGTGTACAAGTCCGTCTGTGTACTGTGTACCAGTCCGTCTGTGTACTGTGTACCAGTCCGTCTGTGTACTGTGTACCAATCCGTCTGTGTACTGTGCACCAGTCCGCCTGTGTACTGTGTACCAGTCCGACTGTGTACTGTGTACCAGTCCGTCTGTGTATGTCCTGTGTACCAGTCCGTCTGTGTCCTGTGTACCAGTCCGTCTGTGTACTGTGTACCAGTCCGTCTGTGTACTGTGTACCAGTCCGTCTGTGTACTGTTTACCAGTTCGTCTGTGTACTGTGTACCAGTCCGTCTGTGTACTGTGTACCAGTCCGTCTGTTTACTGTGTACCAGTCCGTCTGTGTACTGTGTACCAGTCTGTGTATGTACTGTGTACCAGTCCGTATGTGTAATGTGTACCAGTCCGTCTGTGTACTGTGTACAAGTCTGTGTATGTACTGTGTACCAGTCCGTCTGTGTACTGTGTACCAGTCCGTCTGTGTACTGTGTACCAGTCCGTCTGTGTACTGTGTACCAGTCTGTGTATGTACTGTGTACCAGTCCTTCTGTGTACTGTGTACCAGTCCGTCTGTGTACTGTGTACCAGTCTGTGTATGTACTGTGTACCAGTCCGTCTGTGTACTGTGTACCAGTCCGTCTGTGTACGGTGTACCAGTCTATGTATGTACTGTGTACCAGTCCGTCTGTGTACTGTGTACCAGTCCGTCTGTGTACTGTGTACCAGTCTGTGTATGTACTGTGTACCAGTCCGTCTGTGTACTGTGTACCAGTCCGTCTGTGTATGTACTGTGTACCAGTCCGTCTGTGTACTGTGTACCAGTCCGAATGTGTACTGTGTACCAGTCCGTCTGTGTACTGTGTACCAGTCCGTCTGTGTACTGTGTACCAGTCCGTCTGTATACTGTGTACCAGGCCGTCTGTGTACTGTGCACCAGTCCGTCTGTGTACTGTGTACCAGTCCGACTGTGTAATGTGTACCAGTCTGTCTGTGTATGTCCTGTGTACCAGTCCGTCTGTGTACTGTGTACCAGTCCGTCTGTGTACTGTGTACCAGTCCGTCTGTGTACTGTGTACCAGTTCGTCTGTGTACTGTGTACCAGTCCGTCTGTGTAATGTGTACCAGTCTGTGTATGTACTGTGTACCAGTCCGTCTGTGTACTGTGTACCAGTCCGTCTGTGTACTGTGTACCAGTCCGTATGTGTATGTACTGTGTACCAGTCCGTCTGTGTACTGTGTACCAGTCCGTCTGTGTACTGTGTACCAGTCCGTCTGTGTAATGTGTACCAGTCCGTCTGTGTATGTACTGTGTACCAGTCCGTCTGTGTACTGTGTACCAGTCCGTCTGTGTACTTTGTACCAGTCCGTCTGTGTATGTACTGTGTACCAGTCCGTCTGTGTACTGTGTACAAGTCCGTCTGTGTACTGTGTACCAGTCCGTCTGTGTACTGTGTACCAGTCCGTCTGTTTACTGTGTACCAGTCCGTCTGTGTACTGTGTACCAGTCCGACTGTGTACTGTGTACCAGTCCGTCTGTGTATGTACTGTGTACCAGTCCGTCTGTGTACTGTGTACCAGTCCGTCTGTGTACTGTGTACCAGTCCGTCTGTGTACTGTGTACCAGTCCGTCTGTGTACTGTGTACCAGTCCGTCTGTGTACTGTGTACCAGTCCGTCTGTGTACTGTGTACCAGTCCGTCTGAGTACTGTGTACCAGTCCGCCTGTATACTGTGTACCAGTCCGTCTGTGTATGTACTGTGTACCAGTCCGTCTGTGTACTGTCTACCAGTCCGTCTGTGTACTGTGTACCAGTCCGTCTGTGTATGTACTGTGCACCAGTCCGTCTGTGTACTGTGTACCAGTCCGTCTGTGTACTGTAGACCAGTCCGTCTGTGTACTGTCTACCAGTCCGTCTGTGTATGTACTGTGTACCAGTCCGTCTGTGTATGTACTGTGTACCAGTCCGTCTGTGTACTGTGTACCAGTCCGTCTGTGTACTGTGTACCAGTCCGTCTGTGTACTGTGTACCAGTCCGTCTGTGTACTGTGTACCAGTCCGTCTGTGTACTGTGTACCAGTCTGTCTGTGTACTGTGTACCAGTCTGCCTGTATACTGTGTACCAGTCCGTCTGTGTATGTACTGTGTACCAGTCCGTCTGTGTACTGTGTACCAGTCCGTCTGTGTACTGTGTACCAGTCCGTCTGTGTATGTACTGTGTACCAGTCCGTCTGTGTATTGTGTACCAGTCCGTCTGTGTAATGTGTACCAGTCCGTCTGTGTATGTACTGTGCACCAGTCTGTCTGTGTACTGTGTACCAGTCCGTCTGTGTACTGTGAACCAGTCCGTCTGTGTACTGTGTACCAGTCCATCTGTGTACTGTGTACCAGTCCGTCTGTGTACTGTGTACCAGTCCGCCTGTATACTGTGTACCAGTCCGTCTGTGTACTGTGTACCAGTCCGCCTGTGTACTGTGTACCAGTCCGTCTGTGTACTGTGTACCAGTTCGTCGGTGTACTGTGTACCAGTCCGTCTGTGTACTGTGTACCAGTCCGTCTGTGTACTGTGTACCAGTCCGTCTGTGTACTGTGTACCAGTCCGCCTGTATACTGTGTACCAGTCCGTCTGTGTACTGTGTACCATTCCGTCTGTGTACTGTGTACCAGTCCGTCTGTGTACTGTGTACCAGTCCGCCTGTGTACTGTGTACCAGTCCGTCTGTGTACTGTGTACCAGTTCGTCTGTGTACTGTGTACCAGTCCGTCTGTGTACTGTGTACCATTCCGACTGTGTACTGTGTACAAGTCCGTCTGTGCACTGTGTACCAGTCCGTCTGTGTACTGTGTACCAGTCCGTCTGTGTACTGTGTACCAGTCCGTCTGTGTACTGTGCACCAGTCCGTCTGTGTACTGTGTACCAGTCCGACTGTGTACTGTGTACCAGTCCGTCTGTGTATGTCCTGTGTACCAGTCCGTCTGTGTCCTGTGTACCAGTCCGTCTGTGTACTGTGTACCAGTCCGTCTGTGTACTGTGTACCAGTCCGTCTGTGTACTGTGTACCAGTTCGTCTGTGTACTGTGTACCAGTCCGTCTATGTACTGTGTACCAGTCCGTCTGTTTACTGTGTACCAGTCTGTCTGTGTACTGTGTACCAGTCTGTGTATGTACTGTGTACCAGTCCGTCTGTGTACTGTGTACCAGTCCGTCTGTGTACTGTGTACCAGTCTGTGTATGTACTGTGTACCAGTCCGTCTGTGTACTGTGTACCAGTCCGTCTGTGTACTGTGTACCAGTCCGTCTGTGTACTGTGTACCAGTCTGTGTATGTACTGTGTACCAGTCCGTCTGTGTACTGTGTACCAGTCCGTCTGTGTACTGTGTACCAGTCTGTGTATGTACTGTGTACCAGTCCGTCTGTGTACTGTGTACCAGTCCGTCTGTGTACGGTGTACCAGTCTGTCTGTGTACTGTGTACCAGTCCGTCTGTGTACTGTGTACCAGTCCGTCTGTGTACTGTGTACCAGTCTGTGTATGTACTGTGTACCAGTCCGTCTGTGTACTGTGTACCAGTCCGTCTGTGTACTGTGTACCAGTCCGTCTGTGTATGTACTGTGTACCAGTCCGTCTGTGTACTGTGTACCAGTCCGAATGTGTACTGTGTACCAGTCCGTCTGTGTACTGTGTACCAGTCCGTCTGTGTACTGTGTACCAGTCCGTCTGTATACTGTGTACCAGGCCGTCTGTGTACTGTGCACCAGTCCGTCTGTGTACTGTGTACCAGTCTGACTGTGTACTGTGTACCAGTCTGTCTGTGTATGTCCTGTGTACCAGTCCGTCTGTGTACTGTGTACCAGTCTGTCTGTGTACTGTGTACCAGTCTGTCTGTGTACTGTGTACCAGTTCGTCTGTGTACTGTGTACCAGTCCGTCTGTGTAATGTGTACCAGTCTGTGTATGTACTGTGTACCAGTCCGTCTGTGTACTGTGTACCAGTCCGTCTGTGTACTGTGTACCAGTCCGTCTGTGTACTGTGTACCACTCCGTATGTGTATGTACTGTGTACCAGTCCGTCTGTGTACTGTGTACCAGTCCGTCTGTGTACCAGTCCGTCTGTGTAATGTGTACCAGTCCGTCTGTGTATGTACTGTGTACCAGTCAGTCTGTGTACTGTGTACCTGTCCGTCTGTGTACTGTGTACCAGTCCGTCTGTGTATGTACTGTGTACCAGTCCGTCTGTGTACTGTGTACAAGTCCGTCTGTGTACTGTGTACCAGTCCGTCTGTGTACTGTGTACCAGTCCGTCTGTTTACTGTGTACCAGTCCGTCTGTGTACTGTGTACCAGTCCGACTGTGTACTGTGTACCAGTCCGTCTGTGTACTGTGTACCAATCCGTCTGTGTACTGTGTACCAGTCCGTCTGTGTACTGTGTACCAGTCTGTCTGTGTACTGTGTACCAGTCCGCCTGTATACTGTGTACCAGTCCGTCTGTGTATGTACTGTGTACCAGTCCGTATGTGTACTGTGTACCAGTCCGTCTGTGTACTGTGTACCAGTCCGTCTGTGTATTGTGTACCAGTCCGTCTGTGTACTGTGTACCAGTCCGTCTGTGTATGTACTGTGTACCAGTCCGTCTGTGTACTGTGTACCAGTCCGTCTGTGTACTGTGTACCAGTCCGTCTGTGTACTGTGTACCAGTCCGTCTGTGTACTGTGTACCAGTCCGTCTGTGTACTGTGTACCAGTCCGTCTGTGTATGTACTGTGTACCAGTCCGTCTGTGTATTGTGTACCAGTCCGTCTGTGTATTGTGTACCAGTCCGTCTGTGTACTGTGTACCAGTCCGTCTGTGTATGTACTGTGCACCAGTCCGTCTGTGTACTGTGTACCAGTCCGTCTGTGTACTGTAGACCAGTCCGTCTGTGTACTGTCTACCAGTCCGTCTGTGTATGTACTGTGTACCAGTCCGTCTGTGTATGTACTGTGTACCAGTCCGTCTGTGTACTGTGTACCAGTCCGTCTGTGTACTGTGTACCAGTCCGTCTGTGTACTGTGTACCAGTCCGTCTGTGTACTGTGTACCAGTCTGTCTGTGTACTGTGTACCAGTCCGCCTGTATACTGTGTACCAGTCCGTCTGTGTATGTACTGTGTACCAGTCCGTCTGTGTACTGTGTACCAGTCCGTCTGTGTACTGTGTACCAGTCCGTCTGTGTATTGTGTACCAGTCCGTCTGTGTACTGTGTACCAGTCCGTCTGTGTATGTACTGTGCACCAGTCCGTCTGTATACTGTGTACCAGTCCGTCTGTGTACTGTGAACCAGTCCGTCTGTGTACTGTGTACCAGTCCGTCTGTGTACTGTGTACCAGTCCGTCTGTGTACTGTGTACCAGTCCGCCTGTATACTGTGTACCAGTCCGTCTGTGTACTGTGTACCAGTCCGCCTGTGTACTGTGTACCAGTCCGTCTGTGTACTGTGTACCAGTTCGTCTGTGTACTGTGTACCAGTCCGTCTGTGTACTGTGTACCATTCCGACTGTGTACTGTGTACAAGTCCGTATGTGTACTGTGTACCAGTCCGTCTGTGTACTGTGTACCAGTCCGTCTGTGTACTGTGTACCAGTCCGTCTGTGTACTGTGCACCAGTCCGTCTGTGTACTGTGTACCAGTCCGTCTGTGTATGTCCTGTGTACCAGTCCGTATGTGCCCTGGGTACCAGTCCGTATGTGTACTGTGTACCAGTCCGTCTGTGTACTGTGTACCAGTCCGTCTGTGTACTTTGTACCAGTTCGTCTGTGTACTGTGTACCAGTCCGTCTGTGTACTGTGTACCAGTCCGTCTGTGTACTGTGTACCAGTCCGTCTGTGTACTGTGTACCAGTCTGTGTATGTACTGTGTACCAGTCCGTCTGTGTACTGTGTACCAGTCCGTCTGTGTACTGTATAACAGTCTGTGTATGTACTGTGTACCAGTCCGTCTGTGTACTGTGTACCAGTCTGTGTATGTACTGTGTACCAGTCCGTCTGTGTACTGTGTACCAGTCCGTCTGTGTACTGTGTACCAGTCTGTGTATGTACTGTGTACCAGTCCGTCTGTGTACTGTGTACCAGTCCGTCTGTGTACGGTGTACCAGTCTGTGTATGTACTGTGTACCAGTCCGTCTGTGTACTGTGTACCAGTCCGTCTGTGTACTGTGTACCAGTCTGTGTATGTACTGTGTACCAGTCCGTCTGTGTACTGTGCACCAGTCCGTCTGTGTACTGTGTACCAGTCCGTCTGTGTATGTACTGTGTACCAGTCCGTCTGTGTACTGTGTACCAGTCCGTATGTGTACTGTGTACCAGTCCGTCTGTGTACTGTGTACCAGTCCGTCTGTGTGTGTACTGGGTACCAGTCCATCTGTGTACTGTGTACCAGTCCGTCTGTGTACTGTGTACCAGTCCGTCTGTGTATGTACTGTGTACCAGTCCGTCTGTGTACTGTGTACCAGTCCGTCTGTGTACTGTGTACCAGTCCGTCTGTGTACTGTGTACCAGTCCGTCTGTGTACTGTGTACCAGTCCGTCTGTGTACTGTGTACCAGTCCGTCTGTTTACTGTGTACCAGCCCGTCTGTGTACTGTGTACCAGTCCGACTGTGTACTGTGTACCAGTCCGTCTGTGTACTGTGTACCAGTCCGTCTGTGTACTGTGTACCAGTCCGTCTGTGTACTGTGTACCAGTCCGTCTGTGTACTGTGTACCAGTCCGTCTGTGTACTGTGTACCAGTCCGTCTGTGTACTGTGTACCAGTCCGTCTGTGTACTGTGTACCAGTCGGTGTATGTACTGTGTAACAGTCCGTCTGTCTACTGTGTACCAGTCCGTCTGTGTACTGTGTACCAGTCTGTGTTTGTACTGTGTACCAGTCCGTCTGTGTACTGTGTACCAGTCTGTGTATGTACTGTGTACCAGTCCGTCTGTGTACCGTGCACCAGTCCGTCTGTGTACTGTGTACCAGTCCGTATGTGTACTGTGTACCAGTCTGTGTATGTACTGTGTACCAGTCGGTCTGTGTACTGTGTACCAGTCCGTCTGTGTACTGTGTACCAGTCCGTCTGTGTACTGTGTACCAGTCCGTCTGTGTACTGTGTACCAGTCCGTATGTGTACTGTGTACCAGTCCGTCTGTGTACTGTGTACCAGTCCGTCTGTGTACTGTGTACCAGTCCGTCTGTGTATGTACTGTGTACCAGTCCGTATGTGTACTGTGTACCAGTCCATCTGTGTATGTACTGTGTACCAGTCCGTCTGTGTATTGTGTACCAGTCCGTCTGTGTACTGTGTACCAGTCCGTCTGTGTATGTACTGTGCACCAGTCCGTCTGTGTACTGTGTACCAGTCCGTCTATGTACTGTGTACTAGTCCGTCTGTGTACTGTGTACCAGTCCGTCTGTGTACTGTGTACCAGTCCGTCTGTGTACTGTGTACCAGTCCGTCTGTGTACTGTGTACCAGTCCGTCAGTGTATGTACTGTGTACCAGTCCGTCTGTGTACTGTGTACCAGTCCGTCTGTGTACTGTGTACCAGTCCGTCTGTGTACTGTGTACCAGTCCGTCTGTGTATGTACTGTGTACCAGTCCGTCTTTGTATGTACTGTGTACCAGTCCGTCTGTGTACTGTGTACCATTCCGTCTGTGTACTGTGTACCAGTCCGTCTGTGTACTGTGTACCAGTCCGTCTGTGTACTGTGTACCAGCCCGTATGTGTACTGTGTACCAGTCCGTCTGTGTATGTACTGTGTACCAGTCCGTCTGTGTACTGTGTACCAGTCCGACTGTGTACTGTGTACCAGTCGGTCTGTGTATGTCCTGTGTGCCAGTCCGTCTGTGTCCTGTTTACCAGTCCGTCTGTGTACTGTGTACCAGTCCGTCTGTGTACTGTGTACCAGTCCGTCTGTGTACTGTGTACCAGTCCGTCTGTGTACTGTGTACCAGTCCGTCTGTGCACTGTGTACCAGTCTGTGTATGTACTGTGTACCAGTCCGTCTGTGTACTGTGTACCAGTCCGTCTGTGTACTGTGTACCAGTCCGTCTGTGTATGTACTGTGTACCAGTCCGTCTGTGTACTGTGTACCAGTCCGTCTGTGTACTGTGTACCAGTCAGTATGTGTACTGTGTACCAGTCCGTATGTGTACTGTGTACCAGTCCGTATGTGTACTGTGTACCAGTCCGTCTGTGTATGTACTGTGTACCAGTCCGTATGTGTACTGTGTACCAGTCCGTCTGTGTATGTCCTGTGTACCAGTCTGTCTGTGTCTTGTGTACCAGTCCGTCTGTGTACTGTGTACCAGTCCGTATGTGTACTGTGTACCAGTCCGTATGTGTACTGTGTACCAGTCCGTCTGTGTACTGTGTACCAGCCCGTCTGTGTACTGTGTACCAGTCCGTCTGTGTACTGTGTACCAGTCCGTCTGTGTACTGTGTACCAGTATGTGTATGTACTGTGTACCAGTCCGTCTGTGTACTGTGTACCAGTCGGTGTATGTACTGAGTACCATTCCGTCTGTGTACTGTGTACCAGTCTGTCTGTGTACTGTGTACCAGTCTGTGTATGTACTGTGTACCAGTCCGTCTGTGTACTGTGTACCAGTCCGTCTGTATACTGTGTACCAGTCTGTGCATATACTGTGTACCAGTCCGTCTGTGTACTGTGTACCAGTCCGTCTGTGTACGGTGTACCAGTATGTGTATGTACTGTGTACCAGTCCGTCTGTGTACTGTGTACCAGTCCGTCTGTGTACTGTGTACCAGTCTGTGTATGTACTGTGTACCAGTCCGTCTGTGTACTGTGTACCAGTCCGTATGTGTACTGTGTACCTTTCCGTCTGTGTATGTACTGTGTACCTGTGTACTGTGTACCAGTCCAAATGTGTACTGTGTACCAGTCCTCTGTGTACTGTGTACCAGTCCGTCTGTGTACTGTGTACCAGTCCGTCTGTATACTGTGTACCATGCCGTCTGTGCACTGTGCACCAGTCCGTCTGTGTACTGTGTACCAGTCCGACTGTGTACTGTGTACCAGTCCGTCTGTGTATGTCCTGTGTACCAGTCCGTCTGTGTCCTGTGTACCAGTCTGTCTGTGTACTGTGTACCAGTCCGTCTGTGTACTGTGTACCAGTCCGTCTGTGTACTGTGTACCAGTCCGTCTGTGTACTGTGTACCAGTCCGTCTGTGTACTGTGTACCAGTCTGTGTATGTACTGTGTACCAGTCCGTCTGTGTACTGTGTACCAGTCCGTCTGTGTACATTGTACCAGTCTGTGTATGTACTGTGTACCAGTCCGTATGTGTACTGTGTACCAGTCTGCCTGTGTACTGTGTACCAGTCCGTATGTGTACTGTGTACCACTCTGTGTATGTACTGTGTACCAGTCCGCTGTGTAATGTGTACCAGTCCGTCTGTGTACTGTTTACCAGTCTGTGCATGTGCTGTGTACCAGTCCGTCTGTGTACTGTGTACCAGTCCGTCTGTGTACTGTGTACCAGTCTGTGTATGTACTGTGACCAGTCCGTCTGTGTACTGTGTACCAGTCTGTCTGTGTACTGTGTACCAGTCCGTCTGTGTATGTACTGTGTACCAGTCCGTCTGTGTACTGTGTACCAGTCTGTCTGTGTACTGTGTACCAGTCCGTCTGTGTATGTACTGTGTACCAGTCCGTCTGTGTACTGTGTACCAGTCCGTCTGTGTACTGTGTACCAGTCCGTCTGTGTACTGTGTACCAGTCCGTCTGTGTATGTACTGTGTACCAGTCCGTCTGTGTACTGTGTAGCAGTCCGTCTGTGTATGTACTGTGTACCAGTCCGTCTGTGTACTGTGTACCAGTCCGTCTGTATACTGTGTACCAGTCCGTCTGTGTACTGTGTACCAGTCCGTCTGTGTACTGTGTACCAGTCCGTCTGTGTACTGTGTACCAGTCTGTGTATGTACTGTGTACCAGTCCGTCTGTGTACTGTGTACCAGTCCGTCTGTGTTCTGTGTACCAGTCCGTCTGTGTACTGTGTACCAGTCTGTGTATGTACTGTGTACCAGTCCGTCTGTGTACTGTGTACCAGTCCGTCTGTGTACTGTGTACCAGTCCGCCTGTATACTGTGTACCAGTCCGTCTGTGTATGTACTGTGTACCAGTCCGTCTGTGTACTGTGTACCAGTCCGTCTGTGTCCTGTGTACCTGTCCGTCTGTGTACTGTGTACCAGTCCGTCTGTGTACTGTGTACCAGTCCGTCTGTGTCCTGTGTACCAGTCCGTCTGTGTACTGTGTACCAGTCCGTCTGTGTACTGTGTACCAGTCCGTCTGTGTACTGTGTACCAGTCCGTCTGTGTACTGTGTACCAGTCTGTGTGTGTCCTGTGTTACAGTCCGACTGTGTACTGTGTACCAGTCCGACTGTGTACTGTGTACCAGTCCGACTGTGTACTGTGTACCAGTCCATCTGTGTACTGTGTACCAGTCCGTCTGTGTACTGTGTACCAGTCCGTCTGTGTACTGTGTACCAGTCCGTCTGTGTACTGTGTACCAGTCTGTGTATGTACTCTGTACCAGTCCGTCTGTGTACTGTGTACCAGTCCGTCTGTGTATGTACTGTGTACCAGTCCGTCTGTGTACTGTGTACCAGTCCGCCTGTATACTGTGTACCAGTCCGTCTGTGTATGTACTGTGTACCAGTCCGTCTGTGTACTGTGTACCAGTCTGTGTAGCTGCTGCCGCTCGCCAGCCCTACTTCCGTTGTCGTTGTCACCCTGGCCGAGCCTGGGAACCGTACGCAGCAGGGTTCGGCCCCCCGGCCCGGGACTGAGGAAGATATACAGCTGCCTCAGTCCCGGCCCGGGTCGCCCTGAGGCAGGTATACAGCAGCCTCAGTCCCGGCCCCTGTGGCCCTGAAGAAGGTATACAGCAGCCTCAGTCCCGGCCCCGGTGGCCCTGAGTCAGGTATACAGCAGCCTCAGTCCCGGCCCGGAGCCCTGAGGCAGCCTCAGTCCCGGCCCGGATGGCCCTGAGGAAGGTATAAAGCAGCCTCAGTCCCGGCCCCGGTGGCCCTGAGGCAGGTATACAGCAGCCTCAGTCCAGGCCCGGAGCCCTGAGGCAGCCTCAGTCCCGGCCTGGGTGGCCCTGAGGCTCCCGGCCCAGCGCCGGCACCAGAGCGAAGGTTGGGTTACATCACCACCTACTGATTGCTGAGATCAATAATGGCAGTTCATGATCTGCGAATTCACATACAAATTCAAATAGCCAGTTTGGGACTAAGTAGTATGTGTCATAAGTATTTTTGTTTCAAAAGTTATTTTCTTCTGTATGCTGAAGTTAAAAAATATTGCATTTGATTGTTTCAAATTTATCATACCTACATCCCATTTTTTAAAATATGTTTAGTCCGAATGTTTTGTATGGATGGATTTCCGAGGTCAGGACCCACGCTAAGCAGAGCTTGTTGCGCAGGTCCTGACCTCACCACCCGATCGCGCAATTCCTGTTGGCCGGCAGAATTTAGAGACGAAAGTTTTACGTGCCCGACATACCTGGACACGGTCCGCCCCGCTCACTGACGTCACCTGACCTTGACTGCGACCGCTGCCACCGGCCGCAGGCCATTCCAGTCAGGAGCAAACAGCGAGCGCCGAAGCGACTCGAACCCGGGTTGCCACACCGGGATCTTCATTACGATAAATAAACCATGTCTCAACTACATGTGTTGTAATGTTAGCATGTAATGATTATGTTATAAACCATGTAACACAGTTTTAATTTACCAATCAGCGCAATATTCAAGGGACGTAGCCAGGGTGGGGGGGGGGGGCACGGAGGCTATGCCCCCCCCCCCCCCCCCCTGAGCAAAGCCAGTTGATGGTAGATCAAATGCGATTTTGCGCAAACCGGTGTACACTAGATAAAATGCGATTATGTGACGACCCGCCATCCCCCCCCCCCCCCCCCGGTCAACAACTTTTCGCTAACGAAACGGGGCGGAATTTGATCCGCCACTGACGTGCCCCCCCCCCCCCCCCCCCCCCGCCCCGCTGATAAAAATCCTGGCTACGTGCCTGCACCATGCCTGACATTACTCTCAGTATGGGAAGCAGATCTATTAATCGAGGCAATGCAAGTGCCTACGTTCTCGGAACATTGCCGTGCCTATGTCTCTATGTAGGTACATACCTACCTATATACATCGAGGCAATGTAAGTGCCTGCGTTCTCGGAACATTGCCGTGCCTATGTCTCTATGTAGGTACATACCTACCTATATACATCGAGGAAATGTAAGTGCCTGCGTTCTCGGAACATTGCCGTGCCTATGTCTCTATGTAGGTACATACCTACCTATATACATCGAGGAAATGTAAGTGCCTGCGTTCTCGGAACATTGCCGTGCCTATGTCTCTATGTAGGTACATACCTACCTATATACATCGAGGCAATGTAAGTGCCTGCGTTCTCGGAACATTGCCGTGCCTATGTCTCTATGTAGGTACATACATACCTATATACATCGAGGCAATGTAAGTGCCTGCGTTCTCAGAACATTGCCGTGCCTATGTTTCTATGTAGGTACATACCTACCTATATACATCGAGGCAATGTAAGTGCCTGCGTTCTCGGAACATTGCCGTGCCTATGTCTCTATGTAGGTACATACCTACCTATATACATCGAGGCAATGTAAGTGCCTGCGTTCTCGGAACATTGCCGTGCCTATGTCTCTATGTAGGTACCTACATACCTACATACCTACCTATATACATCGAGGCAATGTAAGTGCCTGCGTTCTCGGAACATTGCCGTGCCTATGTCTCTATGTAGGTACATAGGCACGGCACCTATATACATCGAGGCAATGTAAGTGCCTGCGTTCTCGGAACATTGCCGTGCCTATGTCTCTATGTAGGTACATACCTACCTATATACATCGAGGCAATGTAAGTGCCTGCATTCTCGGAACATTGCCGTGCCTATGTCTCTATGTAGGTACATACATACCTATATACATCGAGGCAATGTAAGTGCCTGCGTTCTCGAAACATTGCCGTGCCAATGTATCTATGTAGGTACATACATACCTATATACATCGAGGCAATGTAAGTGCCTGCGTTCTCGGAACATTGCCGTGCCTATGTCTCTATGTAGGTACATACCTACCTATATACATCGAGGCAATGTAAGTGCCTGCGTTCTCGGAACATTGCCGTGCCTATGTCTCTATGTAGGTACATACATACCTATATACATCGAGGCAATGTAAGTGCCGGCGTTCTCGGAACATTGCCGTGCCTATGTCTCTATGTAGGTACATACCTACCTATATACATCGAGGCAATGTAAGTGCCTGCGTTCTCGGAACATTGCCGTGCCTATGTCTCTATGTAGGTACATACATACCTATATACATCGAGGCAATGTAAGTGCCGGCGTTCTCGGAACATTGCCGTGCCTATGTCTCTATGTAGGTACATACCTACCTATATACATCGAGGCAATGTAAGTGCCTGCGTTCTCGGAACATTGCCGTGCCTATGTCTCTATGTAGGTACATACATACCTATATACATCGAGGCAATGTAAGTGCCTGCGTTCTCGAAACATTGCCGTGCCAATGTATCTATGTAGGTACATACATACCTATATACATCGAGGCAATGTAAGTGCCTGCGTTCTCGGAACATTGCCGTGCCTATGTCTCTATGTAGGTACATACCTACCTATATACATCGAGGCAATGTAAGTGCCTGCGTTCTCGGAACATTGCCGTGCCTATGTCTATGTAGTTACATACCTACCTATATACATCGAGGCAATGTAAGTGCCTGCGTTCTCGGAACATTGCCGTGCCTATGTCTCTATGTAGGTACATACCTACCTATATACATCGAGGCAATGTAAGTGCCTGCGTTCTCGGAACATTGCCGTGCCTATGTCTCTATGTAGGTACATACCTACCTATATACATCGAGGCAATGTAAGTGCCTGCGTTCTCGGAACATTGCCGTGCCTATGTCTCTATGTAGGTACATACCTACCTATATACATCGAGGAAATGTAAGTGCCTGCGTTCTCGGAACATTGCCGTGCCTATGTCTCTATCTAGGTACATACCTACCTATATACATCGAGGCAATGTAAGTGCCTGCGTTCTCGGAACATTGCCGTGCCTATGTCTCTATGTAGGTACATAAATACCTATATACATCGAGGCAATGTAAGTGCCTGCGTTCTCGGAACATTGCCGTGCCTATGTCTCTAGGTAGTTACATACATACCTATATACATCGAGGCAATGTAAGTGCCTGCGTTCTCGGAACATTGCCGTGCCTATGTCTCTATGTAGGTACATAAATACCTATATACATCGAGGCGATGTAAGTGCCTGCGTTCTCGGAACATTGCCGTGCCTATGTCTCTATGTAGGTACATACCTACCTATATACATCGAGGCAATGTAAGTGCCTGCGTTCTCGGAACATTGCCGTGCCTATGTCTCTATGTAGGTACATACCTACCTATATACATCGAGGCAATGTAAGTGCCTGCGTTCTCGGAACATTGCCGTGCCTATGTCTCTATGTAGGTACATAAATACCTATATACATCGAGGCAATGTAAGTGCCTGCGTTCTCGGAACATTGCCGTGCCTATGTCTCTAGGTAGTTACATACATACCTATATACATCGAGGCAATGTAAGTGCCTGCGTTCTCGGAACATTGCCGTGCCTATGTCTCTATGTAGGTACATACCTACCTATATACATCGAGGCAATGTAAGTGCCTGCGTTCTCGGAACATTGCCGTGCCTATGTCTCTATGTAGGTACATACCTACCTATATACATCGAGGAAATGTAAGTGCCTGCGTTCTCGGAACATTGCCGTGCCTATGTCTCTATGTAGGTACATACCTACCTATATACATCGAGGCAATGTAAGTGCCTGCGTTCTCGGAACATTGCCGTGCCTATGTCTCTATGTAGGTACATACCTACCTATATACATCGAGACAATGTAAGTGCCTGCGTTCTCGGAACATTGCCGTGCCTATGTCTCTATGTAGGTACATACCTACCTATATACATCGAGGAAATGTAAGTGCCTGCGTTCTCGGAACATTGCCGTGCCTATGTCTCTATGTAGGTACATACCTACCTATATACATCGAGGCAATGTAAGTGCCTGCGTTCTCGGAACATTGCCGTGCCTATGTCTCTATGTAGGTACATACCTACCTATATACATCGAGGCAATGTAAGTGCCTGCGTTCTCGGAACATTGCCGTGCCTATGTCTATGTAGGTACATACATACCTATATACATCGAGGCAATGTAAGTGCCTGCGTTCTCAGAACATTGCCGTGCCTATGTCTATGAAGGTACATACATACCTATATACATCGAGGCAATGTAAGTGCCTGCGTTCTCGGAACATTGCCGTGCCTATGTCTCTATGTAGGTACATACATACCTATATACATCGAGGCAATGTAAGTGCCTGCGTTCTCGGAACATTGCCGTGCCTCTGTCTCTATGTAGGTACATATGTAGACTGGTCTCGTCTCATCTCCACAATCACTACTAGTCACTTTTCAACTTATATTAACCTCAACCTGCTACGGTCACAGCTGACACGAGCAACAACGCTGCGGGTAAGGAACCGCGCGCGCAGAGCTCGCGCGGTCACGGCCAGGAATCGAATGCGCCCCGCGACCCCAGCCGGCGCCGGGTCGCGGTCCGTCTGCCCCCGGCAGGCAGGCAACCCGCAACGCGCAGTCACCGGGCGGTGAACGCCGGGCGGCGAACGCCGGCCGCCGCCCGCCGGCGTTATAGCCTGTACCTACATAGAGACATAGGCACGGCAATGTTCCGAGAACGCAGGCACCTACATTGCTATACTCGATGCGCCAAAAAAGAAGAGATTCACAAGATCAAAATTAATCGCCCACAATCAGCAACGCCGAGCAACAATCTGCGAACAGCACAGCGACCGCCAAGTTCAGGCCAGGACCGTCACAAGGCCGGGGCGACGTCACCAAGCGACGGTGACAGAGCGGCAACATCCAAGCGGAGGCGACATCGCAGCTGGAACGCAGAACAGCGCAGCGCGGCGCAGAGCAGCGAGGCGCAGCGCATAGCAGCGAGGCGCAGCGCAGAGCAGCGAGTCGCAGCGCAGAGCAGCGAGTCGCAGCGCAGAGCAGCGAGGCGCAGCGCAGAACAGCGAGGCGCAGCGCAGATCGGTAGAAGCGCACCGGCTGCACCAGCCGCTGGAGCGCAGCTCGGTGAGGCGCATCCGTCGCGCCAGGGCATGGCAACATCAATCACGTCAGCAGACGTCAGCAGACAGCCGATCAGCAACGGATCAGCAGCAGACTCCAGCAGACGTCAGCAACCAGCTCAGCAGCCGCAACACTGCGGGCAGCTCTCGCGACGGGGATTACAAACGGCACGATACTATTACACTACACCCAAGCGATAGCCAGCAGCACAAATCAGAATAGATCAGCAAATTCAATAGACACAAACTACGTCACCCTCATGCAGCAAAAGAAGTAGAGGTTTGCCTGGTGCCTTTATGCGCTCAAAAATAAACAAATAAATTGCTGTGTTCTGGCCTGATGATGAGGCGGTTATGGTTGTTGGGAAAGGATGAATGTGTGTTCCATCCAGAAGCTGCAATCTTCGCGCTAATGGTGCTCTGCATTATCCCCGTTGACAAGGAACCAAGTAACTTCGTCGTGGCCACTCAGACGTCACATGGATGCCACACCAGTATCAAACGCGTCAATATGCCTCAGTTACAGCACACCAAATCCAAACAACGACCGACTTCGAACAGGCACAGCATAAAGGACATGACAAAGGTCACAGAAACAAGATAATTGCGCCGTCAGTCACATCATGTGGGAACAAATCGATCAACGGGCTGTGACACTCTAGAACTCCGTCGCGGCGCTGGTACAGGTGCCAAACTCGTGCCGAACTCAGGTACAGCTTCAGTCATTTCGGACACACCAAGAGCATCAGGCACAGTGTCAGCGACTTCAGTGTCACTGGGAGGGACTCCAGTGGTAGACTCGGCTCCAGTAACCGACTCGCCCGTTAACACATCACTGTCAGTCACGCTCGCCAAACTGTCGCTGGCTTCTGCTGAGTCCTGAAACGGCTCTATCACAGCCGGCACAGTCTCCACAGCTGGCACGGACGGGACACAGTCATCACTAACCCGAGCCGGCCACACAGTCGGCGTGGGCCACACAGTCTGTGTGGGCCACAGACATGCTCACAGACCCTGCCGCCGACGCTGAGCCAGCCAGGTCACCAGTCAGAACGGCATCTGCAGGAAAATCTCGCGACACGACCGGAGTCTCTGGCGCTGAAAACGTGAGGTCACAGGTCGGAACTGGAACTATAGGGCCGTCGGGTCTGGGCTTCAACCTGTTATGGTGAACAATAACCGGCTTTCTGCTACCCAGCAGACGAACCCTATAATTCAAGTCAGACAGCTTGTCAGTCACGATTGCTGCCTTCCAGGGTCTCACAAACTTGTAGTATTCGCCACGCGGTACCACACTTTTGAACAAATAAACAGGATCACCTACTTCAAACTGATGCTGTGTTAGCTTCTTCTCGTACAGTTTTTTGTTGCGCTGATGTCGGCTGTTGGACACCTGGATCGAGATGTCATGAGTTAATTTGAGACGCTTTGTTAGTTTTTCGAGGTACTCAGTCACAGTGGGAGTTTTTGTCATAGTTGATGGAACCTGAAATTGGAGCGTAGCGGGCATCCTCGGATTCCTTCCGAAGAGCATGAAATAAGGCGAATGACCAAGCGAAGAATGCACGTTAGCCCGATACCCCAACATAAGCAGCGGCAGGTGGACGTCCCAGTCATCATGATTACCGTCCAAATACTTGGCAAGCATGCTAAGATCGTCCGTATCATGCGCTCACACTTTGCGTTACCCTCAGGGTGGTAAGGCGAAATCTTAGATTTATCAATGCCCAACATACGACACATCTCCACAATCAAAGTTCCTGTGAAATTGGCAGCGTTATCAGAGTTAATGCGTCTCGGACAGCTGAATCTATAAGCAACAAACTGGTTGACCAGCACGTCTGCAACTGTGGTTGTCTTCATGTCAGGAACGGGGAACACCTCGCACCACCTGGTAAAATGGTCAACAACCACTAGCAAGTGGCGATTACCCTGTGCCGTGGTCGGGAGCCCAGACAGAAAATCGATCGAGACAGTCTCAAGTGGTTCCTCCGCGTACAACTCGCCCATTGGTGCCCTCGGTCGTGGCACAGGGGTAGCACGAGTGTTACAGCGTTCACATCGGCTGCAGAAATCTTTAACCGTCTCGTCCATATGGGGCCACCAAAACTCACGTCTGGTGGTCGCCGACAGCGCCTCGGCACCGTAATGGCCTCCAGCCGGACCAGCATGCAGCGAGATCAACACGCCGGGTATCAGCTGCTGTGGCACGACCAGCTGCAACTGCTCCTCTCCGCCTGCACACGTTCGATGCACACGGAACACTACACCATCAAGTATTTTAAGACGGTGCCACTGTCGCAGCAGTGCCACCGCGCCAGGCACTACACTTGTAGATCTCGGTCGCTTACCTGCAGACAGGTGTCTCGCGATGTCTGCTATCGCAGGATCCTGGTCCTGCTCGTGACGCAGGAACCCGTTCGACCACGAATTGACAGACACTCTCTGGACTCTCTCACCTGACGTCTGGGTCTCTGCGTCGCACGTCACTGGTGGCCGTCTGCTCATCACATCAGCCGGCACATTATCAGAACCCGGCCGGTACACAATCTCAAAGTCAAACTCTGACAGGATCTCAAGCCACCTCGCCAGCATGCCTGTGGGGTTCCTGAAATTAATCAATCACTTTGTCCAATCACTCACTTTGTCACTTTGTCCTCACCATCCTGCTCCTGGAAAAGGGTGGCGCCAATGCCAACGTCAGAAGCATCAGTGTCCAGCCTGAACCTGCCAGCGCCAGTTGAAAACCTTGGAAATGTGACAACAGGTGCACTGGCTAGCGCACACTTCAGCTAATCAAATGCACTCTGTTCTCGGTCACACCACTGAAACTCTGAGTCTTTGTGCGTCAGCTGGAACAAAGGGGAGCGGCTATTTCGGCGAAATTACGCACAAATTTCCTGAAATAAGAGGCCAGTCCCAAAAAACTCGACAGCTCTTTCACCGTCCGAGGGTTAGGCCAATCTACCACTTTCGCTACCTTCTCAGGATCAGTTGCTATGCCTTTGCTCGACACCACATGTCCCAGAAACTTTACCTCTTTGCAGAACAACGAACACTTTTCCAAATTGAGTGTCAGACCTGAACTCTGAAGCCTCTGCAGCACCCTGTCAAATTTGGTCAACACATCTTCCACCCCTCTACCATGGACAACAATATCATCGAAATAATGGACACAATCCTGAGGCGTGATGTCTCCCAGTACACGGTCGAGGAGGCGAGCACAGGTCGCCGGTCCACCTGCCAAACCAAAAATCATACGTTTGAAACGATACGATCCGTATGGAGTTGTAATGGTAGTCTTGTCTGTCTTTCTCATCCACACCAATCTGAAAATACGCACTGTTCATGTCCAGTTGACAAAATGTGTCCGAACCAGACAGCGCGTCCAACGTGTCATCAATACGCGGAATCTGGTACACGGGAACTTTGCTACAGGCATTCAAACGTCTCAAATCGGCAACCAGTCGAAACTTCCCACTTTTCTTTTTCACCATCACAATGGGCGACGACCAGGTTTATTTATTTATTTATTAACCTCGTAGTAGCCGTCCCCTATACATGGCCAAAGCCAAAGGGGCTATTCCTGGCACAGAGTCACACAATGATGGCGTTGAAGTGGGTAAAATACAAGCATACAGTACAGTTTAAAGTCGAAATGAACATATCAGTCTGCGTCACATCAGATCAGCCCATCAGCGGCGATCGTCATCGTTACCAGACACCAGTCGCCTCTTCAATGCGCGCTTAAACAATGTGATAGGCATGGCGGTAAACTCAGGTGGCAGCGAGTTGTACTGGTCAGCGGCACGATACACGAACTGCCTTTTACCCGCTGCTGAGCCGCGTATGTTGGGGAGACTCAGCAAGTCGTCTCTACGGGTGCTATGCACGTGGTTAGGTCGCTCGCGGTTTCTACGGAATTGGACGGCCAGAGACTCAGGCTGCCCAGTGCGACGGACCTTGTGGAGCAGTGTCAGTGTGTGATGGACGACCAAGTCCGGGGAATCCAGCCAGCCCAGGTCCTCTCGCACGCCAGAGATGTGATCGAATTTGCGCTTTCCAGAAATGATGCGAGCTGCAAAGTTGAATATTTTTTGGATGATAGCCAGATTTTTTCCAGAACCGTTACCGTACACTGCGAGTCCGTAGCGGATATGCGAGAAGACCAGGGCCGAGACGAGGGTGGGTAGGCAGCCGGGTGGTAGGTAGTGACGTAGGTGAGAGATGGCGGTCAGGATGCCAACACACCTCTGAGACAGCTGCTCAACGTGTGAATCCCAAGAAAGATAACGGTCGAAAGTGATACCGAGATTTTTGGCTTCGTTACAGGGGACGAGGTCCGTGTTGCGAAATTTCACTGTGAACGAGGGCATGTTGCGTAAGTTTTGCCGAGTGCCGATAGGGAGAAGCTCAAATTTTGTTTCGTTTACTTTAAGACCGCTTGACCGAAAGTACGCGTCCAGGGAGGATAGGGCTGCTTCCATGTCACCGATCAGAGCCGGAAGGGCGGATTTTTGGCCAGAGACGAGAACCTGGGTGTCGTCGGCGTATTGCGTGACAAAAGCGCCAGCGGCATGCAGGCTGAGGTCATTTGCAAATAGAGTAAAGAGTAGCGGGCCGAGAGAGGAGCCTTGGAAAACTCCCTGAGTGATTGGACGAGATGCCGATATCAATGTTGAGGAGAGACTGACGCTCTGCGTATGGCCGGACAGGTAGTTAGCAAACCAGGAAGTGTCGATGCAGTAAAGCTGCAATTTGGCTAGCAGTTTGGCATGATCGATGACATCGAAGCAGCGACTCAAATCGATAAGACAAAGGAGCGAAATTTTACTTTGATCCATGGCGGAAAACGCGCGGTCTGAGATGTTGATGAGGGCTGTCTCGGTAGAGTGCCGGGGCCTGAAACCGTGCTGGGATGGGGAGAGGAGATGGTTGGATGCGAGGTAGCGGTGGAGCTGGTGCTGTACCACCTTCTCCACTACCTTCGCCATGACAGAAAGGATTGAGATGGGACGGAAGTTGGAAGGATTGTCAGGATCCCCGGACTTGTGTATCGGGTGTACCAGGGCATGCTTCCAGACTGCTGGGACTTCGATAAAAGTGATGCTAGAGTTGATGATGTGCAGTAAAAGAGGGCCGATAATGTCGAATGAAAGTTTACAAATGCGAATGCAAAGACCATCGTTGCCACACGCGGATGTGTTGCGCATGTTAAACATGATGAGGTGCAAATTACTGAGGGTGATGGGTTGCAGGGTAAAAGCGCAGGCGCCTACGCGCGGCAGCCGCACCGGCACCTCCTGGACGGCACCGAGCGCGGCCACCTCTGCGGCCACCTGCGGGCCGACGCCGACAAAATACTCATTCATGACGTCAGGAGTGACAGCTGGAAGCACGCCCGGCTTGGTCGCTTGTCAGTGATGATGTGACGCATGTGCCGCCAGAGGGCGCTAGGGCCATCGTCACGGATCCTGTCGGCGATATCGCACCTGCTGTCCGCACGAATCGCTGAGCGCACCTCCCGATTGAGCTGGCGGTACTCGGTGGAGGCGTGCCCGCCGGCACGCAGGGCTACGCCTCTACGGACAATCAGGTCACGGGTCTGGTCGGATACAGGCGGAGCCACCGGGTTCCTAAACCTAACATCTCTAAAAGGGGCATGTCGATCGATAACAAGCCGTACCCGGCTGGAAAACAGCTCCCACTTCACCGCAACCGAGTTAGTGGCGAGCACAGCGGACCAATCGACAGCAGCCAGATCGCGATGGTAGGCATCAGTGTCAATGCGACGCAGCATTCGAGCACCCACGACAGTAGGTATATGGCGAGGCTTAGGTAGTTTAAATGACATCCGGATGAACTTATGAGGGCTAAAATGACAGTGACGAGTACCAGTGTTGTGAACAAGATCACGGTTGATGATAAAAACGTCTAAAAGTGAGCTGGCGGTACTCGCATGTACACATCATCACCTGGTCGAGGTTCCGTTGGACTCCTCGATAATCCCTTGGTCCACCAGCTCTCGGATCTGCGCCTTAACCTCGGCTGCAAGGTGTGGAGGGACACGTCTGGGAGCCTGTCTAATGGGTGGGTGGTCAGCAGTATCAATCTCATGAGTGACAACGTCGGTATAACCGATATGGCCGTCAAACATGTCCGCATATCTCGATAACAGCTTGTGCACTCTCTTGCGCTGGTCATCTGTAAGAAGGGACTGGTCCAGCTTCGTCAATTTCACCACATCGACCTCTGTGGGAGCCGTGAACTCGGGCGCCTGCTCTACAAAGCCCACTTCAACTGAAGCCAAGTCACGCTTTTTGAAGACCGTGACCGGCTCCGCAGTCACGTTCCGCACCATCACAGGCACACGGGCACGGTCAACGTTCACCACAGCACGCACCACTTCAACACCGCACAGACCCTCTCCTGGCTCGATCAGTGCGGGGCCGACATAGTCACAGTTGGGCACGTAACCTTTCAGCATCACCTCACTGCCAGGTGCAATCACCTGGTCACAGCTCAGAGACACACGGCCCAGGCAGACGGCCTGCGCTGAAACTGAGCGGACAGACATGGTGGGTGCCAACACAAGACGTGTGTTACTTAAATCCATGACGCACGGGCAGTGCTGCAAAAAATCGACTCCCAATAAGTATGGCACATCAATCGCATCAGACACAAAGAGAGGCAGGGGATGCGTCACACCACCGACTTGGAATGGCACAACAACTCGTCCCAACAAAGGCAATTCCTCTTTTGACGCAGTCTTTGCAGTCACACTGGTCTGTTTCAGGGTCACATTCGGGAGCACATCAAGCAGTGAGCTATGCAAAATGCTTATCGAACTGCCAGTATCAAGCAGACACTCACACTTGACACCAGACACGTGTCCAGTAATGCGCATCGTGTCAGTGATGGGGATTGTCCTCTCATCTTCCCTTACTGGGTCCGACCGTTGCCTCCCTGCTGACGACCGGACCCGGGACCGTTTTCCTGACCGTTGTGTGGGCACACCTTGGCAACATGACCATTTCCACCGCACACAAAACACTTACAGCTTCGCAGACGGCACCTGCTACGGACGTGGCCGGCACGACCACAGCAATAGCACACCACAGGGGAACTGACATCACCACTCGCACGCCTGTCAGGAGCGGGAGGGGTCCGGCCCGGACTGGTCACCGCCTCCAAGCGGGCCTCAAGCTCGGCAACCCGCCGAGTCAGCGCGTCAACCAGAGAAGGCTCCGCGGCCAGGTGACGCACAGAAGTTGACTGGGAAGGGCCAGTCTGAGACTGAGCAGACGGGGGCGACGAGCTAGCACCCGCGAAAACCTTTGAACTTTGAATGTTCCGGACTTTGCTTACTGCAGCATCAAAGGAAGAGACACCGTCAGCGATGATTGCAGCATAGTACTCCTGTGGAAGGGTGGCTAGGAAATGGCTGAACAAGAGTGGAGTAAGGTCCACCTGCGATGGGAAGGTCTGTTTCATCAGCTTTTTGAAACTAATGACTAAGGCATCCAGGGGCTCCCCGGCTCTGTAGCGCAGATTACGCAAAGCCAGATGATAGTCGGTCACAGACGCTTTGGCGAAAGCTGACCGCAGTCCCTCAACAACACCAGAGAAAGAACATGTCTGAGTATCGGGCAACCCATCAAATGCATCACGGGCAATTCCGGACAGCGTCAAAGGCAGAACATCAAGTTTACGCTCCTCATCCCATCCCTGAATGCGAGCATACCGGTCATAATCATCCAAGAACCTCCGCACGGATCAGTCACCTCCAAAGTGAGGCAGAGTGAGAAGTGACGTGACATCAACACGAGCGGAGCCACGGTCAGAGCCACTACCACCAGCCATCTCTGAGGCAGGCGCACCACCAGGTGGCTTCACTTCATCCGGCATCTTAATGCAAAATAAACACGAATCCTTACTGCCGGGTAACACAAGTATATAACAACACTCATTACACAACACCCAAAAATCCAACTATTTCCCTTCAATGAACCACACGGACAAGAGAGGACCAACAGGGAAAGGAAACAGTTTAAAGCAGGCGATGTCTGCTCGCGCAAGGAAGGACAGGAGAAGCCAAGGCACCTACATTAGACATGGACAAGGAATAGATACTTTTAACTTATAATATGTGTTTTACTTTAACATGGAGTCAAAGACGAGATAATGAGATCAAATATGTGCTGAAAAAAGTAACTGCGGTCTGCAGTAGTAGGCCTCAATCACGCAGCCTCAATCACTCGGGTGACCAGCAGCGAACGGAGCAGGTGCTGCAGTCACAGTCAGAATCATCCGACCGCAAGCAGAAGTCATGGAGCAGCATGTCACCAACCTCAGATCTCAGAAGACGAGCTGCGGCAGCATGAACGGCGCGGTAGCAGGCCAGAACACAGGAGACGGCTACGCAGCAGCCAGCAGAAATGCCAGCATAGCCATGGGTACTTGCCAACCCAGTCACGCATCAAGCGTGACAACACCAGGGCAGAAGGCAAACATTAAGCAAATTTCAAGATAAACTTGC
Source organism: Chirona hameri (assembly GCA_036785665.1). Lineage (NCBI taxonomy): Eukaryota > Metazoa > Arthropoda > Thecostraca > Balanomorpha > Balanidae > Chirona > Chirona hameri. The sequence goes on from JAXIVJ010002082.1 coordinate 98,175, forward strand.
CCAATATTTCAAGCCCATTCAGAAGGGCGGGGTCTTGCAGAAGTCGCTGTCACCAATGTAGACTGGTCTCGTCTCATCTCCACAATCACTGCTAGTCGCTCTTCAACTTATATTAACTCCAACCTGCTACGGTCACAGCTGACACGAGCAACAACGCTGCGGGTAAGGAACCGCGCGCGCAGAGCTCGCGCGGTCACGGCCAGGAATCGAATGCGCCCCGCGACCCCAGCCGGCGCCGGGTCGCGGCCCGTCTGCCCCCGGCAGGCAGGCAACCCGCAACGCGCAGTCACCGGGCGGTGAACGCCGGCCGCCACCCACCCGGCTATACATACATACCTATATACATCGAGGCAATGTAAGTGCCTGCGTTCTCGGAACATTGCCGTGCCTATGTCTCTATGTAGGTACATAAATACCTATATACATCGAGGCAATGTAAGTGCCTGCGTTCTCGGAACATTGCCGTGCCTATGTCTATGTAGATACATACATACCTATATACATCGAGGCAATGTAAGTGCCTGCGTTCTCGGAACATTGCCGTGCCTATGTCTCTATGTAGGTACATACCTACCTATATACATCGAGGCAATGTAAGTGCCTGCGTTCTCGGAACATTGCCGTGCCTATGTCTCTATGTAGGTACATACATACCTATATACATCGAGGCAATGTAAGTGCCTGCGTTCTCGGAACATTGCCGTGCCTATGTCTCTATGTAGGTACATACCTACCTATATACATCGAGGCAATGTAAGTGCCTGCGTTCTCGGAACATTGCCGTGCCTATGTATCTATGTAGATACATACATACCTATATACATCGAGGCAATGTAAGTGCCTGCGTTCTCGGAACATTGCCGTGCCTATGTATCTATGTAGATACATACATACCTATATACATCGAGGCAATGTAAGTGCCTGCGTTCTCGGAACATTGCCGTGCCTCTGTCTCTATGTAGGTACATACATACCTATAAATGTCTATTTGTGCATTTGTCTGCCTACGCCGCTGCATTTTCATGCATCTGACAAGTTGTAAAGTGCATGCGCTGTCATTTTTACCCTGTCTCTAGCTAGCTTCGCTTCTGTGTCTGGCTGTGCGCTAGTCACAGTATGATTGCGCCTCATTTTCCATATTAAAGTCCGCCCCTGTAGCTCAGTTGGGAGAGCGTTGGGCTTTTTACCTCACCCGGTATTAGCAGTCCGGGTTCGAGTCGCTTCGGCGCTCGCTATTTGCCCATGACTGGGATGGCCTGTGGCCGGTGGCAGCGGTCGCATTAAAGGTCAGGTGACGTCAGAGGGCGGGGAGGACCGTGTCCAGGTATGTCGGGCACGTACAAACTTTCGTTTCTAAATTCTGCCGGACGCCAGGAATTGCTTTATCGGGTGAAGGGGCCAGGGCCCATGCGCAACAAGCTTTGCTTAGCGCGGAGCCTGCCCTCGGAAATCCGTCCATTCAAAAACATTCGGACCATTTTGTTGTTGTTGTTGTAATGCTGCCTGATACGATGACGTGGCGGTGGCGTGGTTGGCGGCTGGTGGTCCTATCCCGCCGTGCTCGGCGTCATTCTCTGCTCCTACCGCTCACTCACACCGCAAACCCCAGCTCTGTCTCCCTCCGGATACAGAGAGCCGTCATTACAGCGTGCAGCCACACCGCCACACTGTCCGGCCGCAGTGGCCGTCTGTGGTCACCAGATTGTCATGCCTGACTGTAAATGTCACAGCCCGACCAATGTGATTGGTGGAAAAGGCGTTATGTGGCTTTATACGTCACTTTGCATTATGCTCCTCGACAGAAGTGTTGTTGATGACTTGTTGAAGACTTAAATAGTTTGTGTTTGCAAGGTGGATTGGCGCCGACTTGTGGGTGCCTGTGGAGTCCCGTGAATGTATGGATCATTGTCACATCACACTGGTGAGCTGACTGGGGGTGCCTGTGGAGTCCCGTGAATGTATGGATCATTGTCACATCACACTGGTGAGCTGACTGGGGGTGCCTGTGGAGTCCCGTGAATGGATGGATTATTGTCACATCACACTGGTGATGTGACATCATCACACTGGTGAGCTGACTGGGGGTGCCTGTGGAGTCCCGTGAATGTATGGATTATTGTCACATCACACTGGTGAGCTGACTGGGGTGCCTGTGGAGTCCCGTGAATGGATGGATCATTGTCACATCACACTGGTGAGCTGACTGGGGGTGCCCGTGGAGTCCCGTGAATGTATGGATCATTGTCACATCACACTGGTGAGCTGACTGGGGGTGCCTGTGGAGTCCCGTGAATGGATGGATCATTGTCACATCACACTGGTGAGCTGACTGGGGGTGCCTGTGGAGTCCCGTGAATGGATGGATCATTGTCACATCACACTGGTGAGCTGACCGGGGGTGCCTGTGGAGTCCCGTGAATGGATGGATCATTGTCACATCACACTGGTGAGCTGACTGGGGGTGCCTGTGGAGTCCCGTGAATGGATGGATCATTGTCACATCACACTGGTGAGCTGACCGGGGGTGCCTGTGGAGTCCCGTGAATGTATGGATCATTGTCACATCACACTGGTGAGCTGACTGGGGGTGCCTGTGGAGTCCCGTGAATGGATGGATTATTGTCACATCACACTGGTGATGTGACATCATCACACTGGTGAGCTGACTGAGGGTGCCTGTGGAGTCCCGTGAATGTATGGATCATTGTCACATCACACTGGTGAGCTGACTGGGGGTGCCTGTGGAGTCCCGTGAATGGATGGATTATTGTCACATCACACTGGTGATGTGACATCATCACACTGGTGAGCTGACTGGGGGTGCCTGTGGAGTCCCGTGAATGGATGGATTATTGTCACATCACACTGGTGATGTGACTCGGAGTGCATGTGGAGTCCCGTGAATGTATTGATCATTGTCACATCACACTGGTGATGTGACTCGGGGTGTCTGTGGAGTCCCGTGGATGGATGGATCATTGTCACATCACACTGGTGATGTGACTCGGGGTGTCTGTGGAGTCCCGTGGATGGATGCATATTTGTCACATCACACTGGTGATGTGACATCATCACACTGGTGATGTGACATCATCACACTGGTGATGTGACATCATCACACTTGTGATGTGGCATCATCACACTGGTGATGTGACATCATCACACTGGTGATGTGACATCATCACACTGGTGATGTGACATCATCACACTGGTGATGTGACATCATCACACTGGTGATGTGACATCATCACACTGGTGATGTGACATCATCACACTGGTGGTGTGACATCATCACACTGGTGATGTGACATCATCACACTGGTGATGTGACTGGCATCATCGCACCGCATCATCACGGACTGCAATTTGCATGTGTTTCTATATATTAATTGATAATATATAAGATAAAAGCGGGGAGTACCACCCCCCGTGGAGCACCCCGTGTGGAGCACCCCCCGTGGAGCACCCCGTGCGGAGCACCCCCTGTGGAGCATCCCCAGTGGAGCACCCCGTGTGGAGCACCCCGTGGAGCACCCCCCGTGGAGCACCACCTATTTCCGTCACTGGAAAGGGAAAAGCGTATATAATTAGCTGCCGACCATGTGAGGTCGGCTCTGAACAGGTACGCAGAGTGAGCTGTTCCGATTTGTCTTTTTTTAAGTGTATTTGTTATATAGGGTTAAGTTGAAATTCTACGACTAATTTACCTATAAGTTTTGAATTTCTCGCTTTTATATCACCAGAAACGAAATACACTTCCCGTGACTTTAAAAATACACTGGTGCTTTTTAGCGCAAGCTTTCGGTGACACCGGCCGTGTTTTGTTAATGTGCGCGGTTACGATGAAGGTTATGGCATGCCATGTGACCATGCTCAGCGGGCTTGCAGGGGTGGTAAAAATACACTATGGTTCACCGACCAAATTGAAAGTTGGAAAATGGTTCTCCAGCAACACTAATGCAATATCGCCCGTTGAAGCAATATTTATATTTATACTCTTGTGAAATATTGATCATACATGAAAAATTAAGTTGCAGAAACTCTGATAAGCTACTCTGTAGCTGATGCAAGATTAAAGACATTGTAAAGTGCGTGAAGCCCCTATAGAAGAAGAGAGTATTGACAGGTCCTAAGCAATATTTGTAATTTAATGTGAATATTTTGTTGTCATTTATGACAGACAGAAAAGAAGTACCAGTAATACCAAAACTATGTCGTCACCAAAAACGATACATAAAGAGACATACAAGAAAAGTGCAACAAAGAGCCTCTTGGGCCCATCCGAGGTTGCACCTCCCCCCGCCCCCACCAGTCTCGCCCCTTCAAATCACCTTACTCTACTTGCATAAAAAAAGGCTAATCCCACGAGTATTTATGAACCTACTAGTCCTACTTTGTTTCATAACGAGTTTATGCTGATGACCTCTACCTCGATTTTCCCTATTGAACTCAAACATTCCCTGTAAATACCCAGAATGCTGACCATTTACAAATTTGAAGACTTCAATTAGATCTCCTCTTAGCCTTCTATATCTAAGTGAAAACATACCCAATTTCTTTAATCTATCTTCATAAGGTAAACTACCAAGACAATTCACCATTTTTGTTGCCCTTTTTTAAACTCTTTCTAACAACCAGCAATCTGTCCCATATGTTGGAGACCAGGCTGGTACACAATACTCCAAATGTGGTCTAACGTATGCACAATACAGTTTTGTTATTACCTTTTAATTGCTGTAAAAATATACATAATCATACATAGCCAATCACAACCATAACCATAACTAATAACCAATCATACAATACATAATCAAACTTGACCTAACATTTACAGCAATTAAGGTCGCAGGGACCCATGTTTAGAACGTGCCGATCACATTCGCTCGCTGCGATGCAGAACCTACCAGGGTCTGTCGCGCCCCTGGACCCCCCAGACCATCTCATAGACAGCATGGGTGGAGCTTTTCAGAGCAAGTTGGTGGGTAAAATATCATATTGGATGGCTGCTTTGCATGGCTGAGTTGAAAAATTGAACAGTTTAACACTAGGAAACCTTCAAATCTGAAAAAGTTGGTGGGGCAGAACATAAAAATGGTTGGGCCAGAATCAAAGTTGATGGGGCAGTCGCCGCACCACCTTGGGGGGGGGGGGGGGGGGAATTACTGAACTGAACGTCAAATACAAACAGTTTGTAATTTAATCAGACTTGTTACAGGTAGGGTAGACAACATTAACACCAGACACATCCTAATGCTATACTTGTCATGCTATTGGTGATGAAGTCGATACTGACACACTACATCACCAATAACATGAACAGTATATTGTTAGGGCGTGTCCTGGGTTTCAGTTGTTTACCCTGTTTCTCCCTTCAAACTGACAACCCTTTGCCTGGGATGACTTTCAGACACCAACTTTCAGACACCAACACACCACCAATAACATGACATAACAGGGGGTGAATTACTGAACCGAAAGTCAAATACAAGGAGTTTTTAATTTAATCAGACTTTTTACAGGTAGGGTAGACAACATTAACACCGGACACATCATAATGCCATACTTATCATGCTATTGGTGATGAAGTCGATACCGACACACTACATCACCAATAACATGAAAAGTATGTTGTTAGGACGTGTCCGGGGTTACAGTTGTTTACCGTTTTCTCCCTTCAAACTGACAACCCTTTGCCTGGGATGACTTTCAGACACCAACACACCACCAATAACATGACAGTTTGCTGTCTTGAGATGTCCCAAATTACCACAACACCACCAGTAACGTGCCAAGTCTGATGTGTTGACATGTTAACCCTATTCCCTGCGGGGGGGGGGGGCAGATTCTGCCCCTCCCGGTGGTTTTTCACTTGCCGCTTCTAAACCGTTAGGCCTACGTCCTGAAACTTTTTGACTTTTCCCAAAATGGAATGGCGCGTGTTGTGTCAAAATTTTGAGAGAAAAAATCGGTATAGCAGAGGCGGTTCCAGGCTCCTGTTTTGGGGAGGGTGTTACGAATGCGGTTTTGCGTCGCATAGTTCCTTCGTGGTTTGCAGTGCAATAAATGCATCAGAAACAATTGCAATGTAATATGCGTCATAGATACTGGGATTGTACATATTTTGGGGGCAGAGGCGCACTCAGGCTAAACAAATGGGAGGCGATATCCACCCTCAAATTAGGTCCAACTTCAAATTAGTAAGATGATAAAAGCGTTATGCGCACGGTGCCCCCCATGTTTTTTCTTGGATCCGCCTATGCGCAATATATCAAATTTAACAAATTACAGCATATAATGCCCACATGTGACGTTCATGTCGTCCAAAACAATCACGAACAGCACATATTTTTTCCCAGAAAATCCCCCATTTTACATTCCTTGAATACGCCTATGATTTTTTTATTTTGTTGTTTGTCTTTTGATATATTAAATACCAGTACATTTTAAGCTCAAAAACGTTTGGAGCATGAAAATCGGTCGAGCCACATGGCCGCAATGACCTTTAAAAAAAACACCCAAAATTTTCGTATTTTTTGCCCCCTGGCCCCCCATTTTTAATTAACACTAAAATTTCGGGGTCCAAAAAGAGAGATATTGTCATGACGAATCGAATTGCGCTTTCCCTACCGAAATCAACGGAGCGGTTCTCGAGATCTCTGGGCTCTGGGGGGGGGGGGGGGGGGCAGAATCTGCCCCTCCCCGCAGGTTAACGTAATTCTGGCCACCCGCAGGGAATAGGGTTAAAGGGACTGTCCCACCTTTGTGAAAGTTGTCGAATCACACTTAATTGTATGTCAACATGTCAGGCGAGGTCAGCTGAACATGTTCGTGAACTTTTTTCCGAGAAAAAAAATTATCTTGGAAGATATTCAACTTTTAGTTTTAAGCGAAAAGTTGGGTTGGTGACGTCATATGATTTTTGTTTAATAACAGGGAAATTCTTCGTGCTGACAAATATATGGTATAATTTTTTTCGACATCTATTGCGCAGAAAAAGCGAACCACCAAAATGTCTAGATTGGCTTAGATTGCGAACCACCCGGGATCGAGAAATGAAAGACGAAAATATTCCAAGGCTGACATTAAAACAAGTCGACTATCATTACCAGTTGGGTAAAGAGACGACGCTGTCGGTTTAGATCCCTCTTCAAATACACATGGGCCTTATTTTTACAGATGTCAAAATCATACTCGAATATCTTTTTGACTAGATCATTGTGGTTGTTTTAACTGCTACCATACTTAATTCCAATGCTTAGCCATAAAAATGGCTATCTCAACTCAAATATAATGTTAAGGTGGGATAGTCCCTTTAACCCGCGCACTGCAGGGGTTTGCACCGAACACGAACTGCAGGGGGGTTGATTTCTGCCCCGTGAGATATCCAAAATTACGCTACTTAGCGACAAGTGGAAACATCATTTGATAGCTTGAAACAAGTTCTATCGAAAGTATTTCAGGATTTTTTAGGTCAGGTCAAAATTGAGGTCACTAGAGGTCATCAAAGAACAAACTTTCCATTTTTCCTGTTTTAGGACTTCGCTCCAGAAATTCCCATATATCTCAGACACTATGCTAGTTAGAAACAAACATAAAAAATCAATCGCCAGCCAGTTAAATTTGTAATTGATAAAGTGCCTCAAATTTGATCTCAGGTCAATATTTGAGGCTCCAGAGGTCAAAAAAGGGGGGAAAATGCTGTTTTTTTTTGCTGAATAGTTTTTCCGCAATTAACTTTTTATTTAATAAAGATAACGAAAAACTGTTTACGCCATTGTGTTTATCTTGTCAAGGCGCTTCGAATGATATATATAGTGACCTTCGTAGGTTAACTTAAAAAATTGACCTCAGGTCAAGGTCAAGTGGTGACCCAAGTAGGGCATGTTGCATATGGGAAGACATGTCTCGACGAGAAAAACACATTGTTGTCTGTTTTATTTCTCTATCTTTATTATGTCGGGAGTTATTGACAAAAAAATGATGGTGACCACGGATGACCTCAAAAGACCCCATAGGGGTCACTGAACAAAATTTACACTTAGATCATCAAGAATATCCTATAATAACATGATCCAGAAGTAATTGGATGCAAATCCTTGAAATAGGAAGCATTTGTATATTTCCCCATTGACTTATTATGGGGAGGTTACGAAATTGACCTGAACTTAGGTTACCGATATAACAATTCTGAGATAAACGAATTGTAAGTACTTATGCCCTCATGACTTCCTGTAAGTTTCACACTGATCGGTGAGAAACTCTGGCTTTTGCACAACTGCAAACATTTTTGGAGGTTGGAGGTTTGACTTGACCTAGTCTGGTGACCTGACCTGAGATAACCCGAGGTTATTTTTATCAAAGTGTGCGCAATTGATGTCCTAACAGGTGTGTCAAAACCCGGCGGGGCTGCTCGCCAATTTTTTTTGCTATCTGCGAAAAACCTGAAGGGGGGGGGCGGAAATCAACCCCCCTGCAGTGCGCGGGTTAAGTTTACCCTACTTGCTATGCGATTTATATTATCCACTTTTTGAGCAACTATATTATTAATTATTTTAACTTAACCTTACCAATGAACTCTGAAGAAGGAGGTGCTTCACGGAATTGCAAAAAAAAATCACATGCGTCGCTTCCGAAAGCGACGATCGCTCCAAATCGAGGTTTTAAAATGCAGCCATCATGCCTCCATAGTCATTGGTCAACAATCTAAAATATACGCTGGGTTTCTAAATTTGTTCCAAAATGTATACCATTTCTACCATGCAGTGAAGTTGACTGATAAAACCAGCGGATCCGCGGGTTGGACGGCGGAGAGTCTCCCGTTCAAAGTCAATGATATCTTCCGCGGTTCTCCTAAACCGCTTTCGACTGAAATAGTAGTTTGCAGACAACTTGGTAGTTTTGTATGGTCTATAAAAACAACTATATTTGTGGTCTAATATGCTGCCAAACTGATATCACTGTTGCTATGTGGGACGCGTATTTTGTTTTGGTAGACTGGGACGCGTATTTTGTTTGGTAGGTTGTGCATTTTCATGTGTGAACCAATTCAGTAGAAATTGCCCTCGAATATCCCACGATTCGATGTGAAAAGCACATGCATGCAAAAATGTAGCATGTGGCTCCTCTGATGGATCATTTGTGATGAAAAAAATAGCCAACCTGGCAAGAAAAATACAAATTTTGTTCTCCGACGTCGTCCAGAATGACGGGGCATTTTACCACCCCTGCCCTGCTGGATAAGGAGCACTATATACCCGCCCCGGGCGGTGCTCCCCGCATGTGAGTAGTGCAGGGGTGGTAAAAATAGACTATGGTTTTCCGACCAAATCGAAAGTTGGAAAATGGTTCTCCAGCAACACTTATTTCGCGAATCTCAACAGCATCCAACAGCGTTGGCTTTTAAGCTGTTGCGTCAGGTACAAACATATACACGATGCACACGATACAATAATCAGTTGAATGCCTAAAAGTTCAACTCTAAAATACAGAAATAAACAGATAGACATACAGCGACAAACCCTTGTGGTAAAAACCATGTAAATGAATCATAATACCAACAGTGCGCCACGCTCATTGTTTACATCAAGCCCAGTTCCTATCTCACCTAACTATACACTGATTGAATATGCTTTCTGAACGAAGCTTTGGTGACACACCTTTTCACAGTCATGGGGAGCGCCTCCCATGTGTCCACTGCCCTCGTTGGAAACATCGCTTTCGTCACGCTCAGTCTGCACCGGGTAGTTTGTAGTCTGCCGTGCGATGTTGCTCGTGTGCTGCGAGTGCTGATGTCAGACCTGAACTGTATGTGCCTTTTTGGACCCTCCGGTGCATCAGGATGGTTCAGGAGCTGATACATGCACATGCTGTCTCTGTATTTTGTCAGCGTCTCGAAATCCATCCATCCCAATTTTTTGCGATGTTCACTTATATGGTCCGACTTTTTCTTTCTGAAGACTATTCTCACGGCAAAATTGATAACCTTTTGAATACGGTTTCGCTGATTGTGTGTGGGCGGCACCCAGGCTGGGAGACAATATGCTATCTGAGAGAAGACCAGAGACTCTATCAGACGTATGACGGTTCTCTTTGGCAGCATAGCACGGATCTTTGAGATGGTGATAAGCGTACTGTAGCAGCGTTGCACCACTCTACTTGTATGTTTCTGCATGTTCAACGTCCCATCTAGCTGAACGCCAAGTACTCTCATATCCGAGACTGGTTTGACCTGAACATCACCGAATAACATACACATGTCAGGAAGCTTTTTGAGGATTGCGAGAGTGCTAAACAACACTATTTCTGTCTTCGAAGGGTTTACCTTCAATCCGTTCGATGTGAACCACTTTGATAGGGCTCGCAGGTCGTTCTCTACTCTGGTCTGGAGTTTGATGAGACCGGCATGCGTGGGTGGGGCACTATGAATGATCTGAGTGTCGTCTGCATAAGATACGATGGAGGCATGAGATGACAGATGACATGTAATGTCGTTCATGAACAGTGTGAACATCACTGGGCCGAAGTTGCTGCCTTGGACTACCCCGTGATCTATTTTCAGAGCCGCACTGGATCGCACTGACTGTGTTCTATCGGTAAAATAGTCTTGAAACGAGTGTGTTGATATCCCGTACCAATTTAGCTTTGACAGAAGCATATGACGGTTGATAGAATCGAAAGCTTTAGACAGGTCACATGACGTCACACAAGTTAATAGCCCTGCATCTCTGTTCCTGGTGATGATGGAGATCAGATCGAGGAGAGCACTTTCTGTTGAATGACATTTTCTATATGCGTGTTGTGATGGTGACAAAATACGATACTGACTGATGTAGTCAGTGAGCTGAACTCCGATGATCTTTTCCGCTAGTTTTGAGATCACATTTAGCACACTCACAGGTCGAAAGTTGCTAGGTTTTGCCTTGTCACCCGATTTCCATATGGGAACTACTGACGCGTGTTTCCACACTGCCGGCACCTCACCTCTGACAATTTAATGATTTATAATGTCCAGTATATGGGGACCCACCACCGCGAAACACTGTCTGACTAGTTGCAGCTGCACCCCGTCACAGCCTGCCGCTCTGGAGTTGCTCATTCTCCCCAGTGCTTTGCCCAGCTCTGGGAGTGTCACCGGCCGGACCTTGAATGAAGAGCTGCATACAGTGGGCAGACGGACGGTTGACGGCGGCCCGTCTCCGCGCTCAGCTAGCTCCTCAGCGATGCGGCGGCCCACGTTGGCGATGAATTTATTTGCTGCAGCTTCGTCGGGAACGTCGTCGGGTTTGAAGTGTTGGCTGGGTCCGAGAGCATGTTTACGCAGCTCGGCCCACATCTCCTTGGCTGATGATGGTCTGGAGAAGAATTCGACCCGCGCCTTCTCCAGCTCTCGTTTGAATTCCTTTTTCAGGACTTCGTACGTCTTCTGATTCTCTTTCGAGTTCAGTTCGTCTCGCTGGTGGCGTGCACGGTCCCTTCTCGCCTGTAGCTCCTGGAGTTTTTCGTTCATCGTCATCCATGGACGGTTTGGGTAGTGCAGTTTGACTCGTTTCAGAGGGCAGTGTTTCTCGACAGCTGTGTTCCAGATGTTCAGGAAGCTGGCGTACATCTCGGCTACCGTTCTGTTGTTCTCACGCGCCGTCGCTGACCAGTCCGACTGAAGCAAGTCCAGACAGAGATGGTTCCAGTCGACTGTGCGTAGTGACCTTGTCTGGACGGTTCTGGGCCGTTTCCGATCTCGTCTCAGTTCCGATCTCGTTCCGATCAACACTAATGCAATATCGCTCGTTGAAGCAACATTTATATTTATACTCTTGTGAAATATTGATAATACATGACAAAATAAAGTTGCAGAAACTCTGATAAGCTGCTCTGTAGCTGATGCAAGATTAAATACATTGTCAAGTTCTTGAGGTCCCTATAAAAGAAGCGAGTTTAGAACGGTCCTAAGCAATATTTGTAATTTAATGTGATTTTTTCTTCTCATTTATGACACGACAGAAAAGTGTACCAGTAATACTAAAGCTATGATGTCACCAAAAACGATACATAATCAAACTTGACCTAACATTTACAGCAATTAAAGGGACTGTCTCATCTTTTCGAAAGTTGTCGAATCACACTTAGTTGTATGTCTACTTGTCAGGCGAGGTCAGCTGAACATTTTCGTGAACCTTTTTCCGAAAACATTGCTAATCTTGGAAGATATTCAACTTTTAGTTTTAACCCTCGCCCTACGAGGGGGGCAGACATGCCCCCTGAGGTTTTTCTTGAATAACTTTTTACATATGCAATGCATCCTGCTGAAATATTTGGTAGCTGAGTTTACAACAATGATACGTAGGCTCTAAAAAATTATTTGTAATTGCTTGAGTAGTTTGGGAGAAAATCATGTTTTGATGAGGTCATGTTGGTAAAAAAAAATGAAAAATCGTAGAAAACAGAGTTTTAAAGCAAATTGCAAACGCAATACGCTAAAGATGCAAAAATGACATTTTCTTTAAAATGGCAATCTCGGATTTTCACAAATTTGGGTTTTTGACCCCGAAAATTAAAAAAACAAATGATTTTTTTTGGAAAATTCCCCACAAAATCAAAATTTTCAAAGATATTAAAAAAACGGAATATATGTGAGAGAACTGAGGATGGAGAATACACATACCAAATTTCAATGCAATATCTTCATTTTTGACTGATTGATGGCTCTCTAAGTGTAAGAAACTGATGACGTCATTTTTTAAAATAACTTTTTTTACTTTTTTGACAAGATACGAGGAAATAATTACCTTTTTTATATTTCTGAGCCAAAACTGGTCTAGGAAAATGCCTTTTTATTTACATTTATCAATTTCTAATTTTGAGGTTTTCTGAAGAGCAAAATCGCTGTTCTGGACGTGGTAAATCCGAGGTCATTCACTTGACCTGGAAGGTCACCCTTTGACCTGAAACCTACAAATCGCATACTGTTAGATTCCTCTCATGACAGGCAACATGCTGGTTCTTACCGCATTGCTCTAAGTGGCTTGGTTTGGAAGTTAACAGGGGGGTTGTCAGGCCCCCCCCGTAGGGCGAAGGTGAAAAAAGCTCTCGTAGGGCGAGGGTTAAGCGGAAAGTTGGGTTGGTGACGTCATTTTATTTGTTTTGAATAACAGGGAAATCCTTTGTCCTGTCAAATGTATGGCACAATTTTTTGTCGATATATATTGCGCAGAAAAACATACACAATTTTAGGCTAGCACTATCAGCTGGAATTGTTGCAGCAGTTGGTCGCCAGGGACCGCTGTTGAGCCAGGGTGTTATGACGTCGCAAGCAAATGGTACCACTAAATATTGATTGATTGATTGATTTATTAATAAATACATATTTAGCGTTAAATATTTAACTGGTACCATTTGCTTGCGACGTCATAACACCCTGGCTCACTAGCGGTCCCTGGCGGCCAACTGCTGCAACAACTCAAGCTGATAGTGCTAGCCTCTAGATTGCGAACCACCCGGGGGTCGAGAAATGAAAGACGAAAATATTCCAAGGCTGACCTTAACACAAGTTGACTGTCATTACAAGTTGGGTAAAGAGAGACGATGCTGTCGGTTTAGAGGCCCTATTCAAATACACATGGGCCTTATTTTGTACAGATGTCAAAATCAAACTAATATCTTTTTGATTAGATCATTGTGGTTGTTTTAACCGCTACCATACTTAATTTCAATGCCAAGCCATCAAAATGGCTATATTAACTCAAATATAATGTTTATTTATTTATTTATTTATTTATTGACCTCGTAGTAGCCGTCCCCTATACATGGCCGAAGCCAAAGGGGCTATTCCTGGCACAGAGTCACACAATGATGGCGTTGAAGTGGGTAAAATACAAGCATACAGTACAGTTAAAAGTCGAAATGAACATATCAGTCTGCGTCACATCAGATCAGCCCATCAGCAGCGATCGTCATCGTTACCAGACACCAGTCGCCTCTTCAATGCGCGCTTAAACAATGTGATAGGCATGACGGTAAACTCAGGTGGCAGCGAGTTGTACTGGTCAGCGGCACGATACACGAACTGCCTTTGACCCGCTGCTGAGCCGCGTATGTTGGGGAGACTCAGCAGGTCGTCTCTACGGGTGCTACGCACGTGGTTGGGTCGCTCGCGGTTTGTACGGAATTGGACGGCCAGAGACTCAGGCTGCCCAGTGCGACGGACCTTGTGGAGCAGTGTCAGTGTGTGATGGACGACCAAGTCCGGGGAATCCAGCCAGCCCAGGTCCTCTCGCACGCCAGAGATGTGATCGAATTTGCGCTTTCCAGAAATGATGCGAGCTGCAAAGTTGAATATTTTTTGGATGGTAGCCAGATTTTTTCCAGAACCGTTACCGTACACTGCGAGTCCGTAGCGGATATGCGAGAAGACCAGGGCCGAGACGAGGGTGGGTAGGCAGCCGGGTGGTAGGTAGTGACGTAGGTGAGAGATGGCGGTCAGGATGCCAACACACCTCCGAGACAGCTGCTCAACGTGTGAATCCCAAGAAAGATAACGGTCGAAAGTGATACCGAGATTTTTGGCTTCGTTACCGGGGACGAGGTCCGTGTTGCGAAATTTCACTGTGAACGAGGGCATGTTGCGTAAGTTTTGCCGAGTGCCGATAGGGAGAAGCTCAAATTTAGTTTCGTATACTTTAAGACCGCTTGACCGAAAGTACGCGTCCAGGGAGGATAGGGCTGCTTCCATGTCACCGATCAGAGCCGGAAGGGCGGATTTTTGGCCAGAGACGAGAACCTGGGTGTCGGCGTATTGCGTGACAAAAGCGCCAGCGGCATGCAGGCTGAGGTCATTTGCAAATAGAGTAAAGAGTAGCGGGCCGAGAGAGGAGCCTTGGAAAACTCCCTGAGTGATTGGACGAGATGCCGATATCAATGTTGAGGAGAGACTGACGCTCTGCGTATGGCCGGACAGGTAGTTAGCAAACCAGGAAGTGTCGATGCAGTAAAGCTGCAATTTGGCTAGCAGTTTGGCATGATCGATGACATCGAAGCAGCGACTCAAATCGATAAGACAAAGGAGCGAAATTTTACTTTGATCCATGGCGGAAAACGCGCGGTCTGAGATGTTGATGAGGGCTGTCTCGGTAGAGTGCCGGGGCCTGAAACCGTGCTGGGATGGGGAGAGGAGATGGTTGGATGCGAGGTAGTGGTGGAGCTGGTGCTGTACTACCTTCTCCACTACCTTCGCCATGACAGGAAAGATTGAGATGGGACGGAAGTTGGAAGGATTGTCAGGATCCCCGGACTTGTGTATCGGGTGTACCAGGGCATGCTTCCAGACTGCTGGGACTTCGTTTAAAGTGATGCTGGAGTTGATGATGTGCAGTAAAAGAGGGCCGATGGTGTCGAATGAAAGTTTAAAAATGCGAATGCAAAGATCGTCGTTGCCACACGCGGATGTGTTGCGCATGTTAAACATGATGAGGTGCAAATTACTGAGGGTGATGGGTTGCAGGGTAAAAGCGCAGGCGCCTACGCGCGGCAGCCGCACCGGCACCTCCTGGACGGCACCGAGCGCGGACACCTCTGCGGCCACCCGTGGGCCGACGCCGACAAAATAATCATGCGTGACGTCGGGAGTGACAGCTGGAAGCACCCGGCTTGGTCGCTTGTCAGTGATGATGTGACGCATGTGCCGCCAGAGCACGCTAGGGCCATTGCCACGGATCCTGTCGGTGATATCGCACCTGCTGTCCGCACGAATTGCTGAGCGCACCTCCCGATTGAGTTGGCGGTACTCGGTGGAGGCGTGCCCGCCGGCACGCAGAGCTACGCCTCTACGGACAATCAGGTCACGGGTCTGGTCGGATACAGGCGGAGCCACCGGGTTCCTAAGCCTAACATCTCTAAAAGGGGCATGTCGATCGATAACAAGCCGTACCCGGCTGGAAAACAGCTCCCACTTCACCGCAACCGAGTTAGTGGCGAGCACAGCGGACCAATCGACAGCAGCCAGATCGCGATGGTAGGCATCAGTGTCAATGCGACGCAGCACTCGAGCACGCACGACAGTAGGTCTATGGCGAGGCTTAGGTAGTTTAAAAGACATCCGGATGAACTTATGAGGGCTAAAATGACAGTGACGAGTACCAGTGTTGTGAACAAGATCACGGTTGATGATAAAAACGTCTAAAAGTGAGCCTGACGAGAACGTGGGTTCAGTGACGGTTTGTGTGAGTGAGTAGACAGATAAAAATGCAGACAGTCTGCGACGTGCAGGAGCGTTAACGTCACGTGGGGAAAAAACGTCACGTGGGTAATGTTAAGGTGGGATAGTCCCTTTAAGGTCGCAGGGACCCACGCTTAGAACGCGCCGCTCGCATTCGCTCGCTGCACTGCATAACTTACCAGGGACGGTCGCCCCCCCCCCCCAGACCTCCTCCCCCAGACCATCTCGTAGACAGCATGGGTGGAGCTTTACAGAGCAAGTTGGTGGGGAAAATATCATATTGGGTGGTTGCTTGGCATGGCTGAGGTGAAAAATTGAACAGTTTAACACTAGAAAACCTTCAAATCTGACAAAAGTTGGTGGGTAGAACATACAAATGGTGGGGCCAAAATCAAAGTGGGTGGGGCAGTTGCCCCACCAACTTTTTTTTTGTTGGGGGCGGGTGAATTACTGAACCAAAGGTCAAATACAAGCTGTTTTAAATTTAATCAGACTTTTTACAGGTGGGGTAGACAACAGTAACACCAGACACATCCTAATGCCATACTTTGCATGCTATTGGTGAAGAAGTCGATACTGATACAATACATCACCAATAGCATGCAAAGTGTGTTGTTAGTGCGTGTCCGGGGTTACAGTTGTTTACACTGTTCTCTCCCTTCAAACTGACAACCCTTTGCCTGGGATGACTTACAGACACCAACACACCACCAATCCCTTATTATTAATGATAAGATGTCCGTCCGTGCGTGCGTGCGTGGTACGTGGAAATCAAATAACGTAACGGTCATACACAAATCGGCTAATAACTCGACAACCGTTGCAACTAGGTGCGTGAAATTTGCAACGCAGGTCCAGTGGCAGAGGCGCACCATCGTATCAAAATTTCACGACATATTTGTCGGCCGCTGTGTCGGCGACAACTGTGTCATTGGCTTAACATAGGAAACGGTCAAATTCACAAATCGACGAAAACGATCAAACGCGCGTCGATACCGGGCCGATAACTCACAAACCGAAGGTCGCAGCGACATGCGATAAACACGATTCGACAGAGAGTACATTGACCTGGCGTGTCACATGTTCAGAGAAAAGCTTAATTCTAGTCCAAAGTTATGACAACTTACATAAAAAAGCGCATTTTCAATATTTAAATCGGTACTCGGAAACTGTTCACCATAGAACGCTGAGACTTCACCACTTTGTAGTCGAAGGTACCCTCTTTAAATCATATCTGTAACACAAGGCTGTTTTAGAAATATTTAGGCGGGCTGACAGGCGTTGCAATATTTTTGCAATATTTTTTGACCATGCTATTCTTCCCAACACCGTAAAAGATGACACGAAGACGATTAAAAAAAAATATACGCCCGGATAGTGCCGTCTTTACTGACCCCTATCTACCAGAAATATTTCGCTTCTAGCTAACAGATAACTTATGATGAAGACAAACGTGAATAGTTCCTGATGCTAAGACGCGGACTCGCCGGCATTCGCCATGCGACGGCGTCGGCCAGGATTAGTTTGCCGTCCGCCCCCAGTGGTGCTACCTTTCGGCCAGTCACCTTGGCCGGCGAGTGTGCGTTCACACGGCCGACAGCGGGTGCCTTTCACAACATATAAATCAGACCGGGAAATGGGCAGCGAATGAATGAACTGGATATATATATATATATATATATATATATATATATATATATATATATATATATATATATATATATATATATATATATATATATATAATAACATTTATTTCGCACACATATAGAGTGGTACATAACATAACAATCATTCAGGCATCATACGGTCACTGCTTACATCTGCCTTTCAGCAACTATGCGGTTGAGCAAAGCACTAAACATATTCCGTACGGCAGCTTTTCCTGTTGATGCTAGGTCTAGATGCATGATAGCATAATCCTGTCTTAGCTGATAATGGTTGGCAGCAAGGAGTCCACAACCCCCATTGGCATTGAGTGCACACGTGACAATGCGATTCTCGCTACAATGGAGCCTTTTCCAAAAGCATAGCTGCCTGCTTGCAACCAGCATGTGACAGGGCAGCATATTTACATCATGGCATAATTCATGATTTCTTACCCAACGAGGTAACTGAAGCAGTTTCTTTATACAAGAATGATATGCCACACATAATTGTCTAAAAGCTCGTTTCTCTCCTGCAGCATTCCAGAGCTCGCAGCCATACATATGCATACAGTGAGCTCTAAAAAGTTGCAGGAGTACTGGTCTATCAGCATATCCTAATTTCGCACACAGCATATTTACACTATAATACATGGAACGCTTCACTCGTCTCATGTCAGCAACATCCCTCATGTCACAGAGCACTACATGGCCCAGATATTTACATTCCTTGACCCAGGCGAGTTGGTGGTCATTCAACAGAATGCAGGGTACGCTCGAGCTAATGAGATGGGTGGGAGAGTAAGGACGTTGCGGATGAAAATACATGCAAACAGTTTTCTTCACATTGAAAACAATATCTCGCTTAAGAGCAAAAGACTCACATAAATGTACAAGCTGCTGAAGGCCAACTCTCGTGGGAGACAGTAATACAAGGTCGTCTGCATAGCCTATGATATTTACAGCAGTTTGCCCTATATGACACCCAGTCTGTGATTTGTGTATCACATGCAACAGTTCATCAATATATACACTAAACAACATTGGCGACAAGTTGCTACCCTGGCGCACACCATTCTGGACAGAAAATGGGACGGACACAGAGTTTGACCATTTGACAGTCATTTGTTGTGTTCGGTACCACATCAGGAGGAGCTGAAGGTAAGACTGAGGTACCCCTCTTGCTGCAAGAATTTCGAAGAGTTTCGAGTGACACACCCGATCAAATGCTTTGCTCGCATCCAAGAAGCACGCATACACTGGGCTACCCTGACTTGTGTAGTGGTTTACAGTTTCTTTGAGGGCAAATGTGGCATGTGTGGTGGACAAGTTGGACTTGAACCCAAACTGAGCGTCATTGGTATGCAGGAACTGCCCGATCCTTTCCACAAGAATCAACTCTAAAACTTTGGACAAGCTAGTGGAGAGAGCTATTGCCCTATAGTTTGAAACCTCGTCTAACATGCCACTCTTATCCTTCACAAGGGGAACTAAAATTGAATGAATGAAGCTCTCTGGCAGGGTTGTATGATTCATCATAGAGTCAAACAGCACAGCTATACAAGTGACTGCCTCCGGTTGAAGATGCAACAAGTGACCAGAGGCTATAAGATCCCCTCCAGGTGCCTTCCCACTTTTGAGTTTTCCAATAGCCTTGAGTGCATCCTCAGTAGTGATTGGAGGAATGCGTGCAGCTGGAGCCTGCCGCAGCTGGTCCAACACATCCAGATTGCTGCTACAGCTCGGGTCATTCAACATTTTCTGAAAGTGGTTACACCACATATCAGCTATTTCGGCATCACCAGTAAAGCCTCCAATGCTGGGTGGTAGAGGACAACGTCCACCAAGCTCCCGATTAACCCAAGACCAGAATCGAGATGCTGGTTCAGTGAGCAGAGACATTGTTAATTTGATGCTTCTGAGCGCTTTTGTGCACGTTTGCATTTTCTCAAAGCGTATTTAAATGGAAGTCTAGACAGCCGCATCTGTGACGCTAGCTGTCCATCCCTAGGTGAGCCACAGACTCTCCATCGAAGGAAAGACTCACGTGCAAGCAGGTGCTTTATCTTAACATTTTCATTCCATCCCATAATAATTTGTGGGCATCCCCCACAGGTAGCATGATTCTTCCTGATGCTGCGATTAGCCGAGTCGGTTATGGCAGCAGTCAGGGCCTCATAACATTGAGAAATTTGGTCCACATGTGAGCCATCATAACATCCAGCCATGCAATCATCATACAGTTTCCTAAGCTGTGCTATGCAACTAGTTTCTAGAGATGCACGGA